>QRFJ01000326.1:318951-392186 GCA_006176705.1 Cocos nucifera
TCTGTTGGCCTTTTCCCCATTTTCCTACAAAAGGAAGTTTAGTCATTTTTGCCTTTGAAGACAAGATTCACAAGTTGGATATGACTCGAAAAGTCAATGGATTCAATAGCCCATTTCTCTAATTTGTGATCCTTATCTTCTTACTATATAACCTAATCTTAGTTCCATAGGATATCTATCATTTAGACTATCCCTAGCGGTCATTTGTCGTTAGATATATGTGCCCTAGAAGCCAGAATTGGCTGACACATGTAATACACTTCTAGGGGCAAAATTGTAATTTTTACTATAATTAATAAAATGGGTTATTTTCTATCACACCTATGTATTTAGTGTCTGTTTTCAAGAGTTTAAAAATTTATAAGACATGAATAATCATTATTAACTCATAAACAGGCTTTCCGGGACCATAGGATCATCACGGGATGGTGATGACCAGAAGGTTGGTGTACGATCGCTTCTCTTTAGTAGATGAGTCTTGAGTCTGTACGGTGTGGAGACACCAGAGCGAAAGTATAGGTACTCGTTACTGAGAACGAGGGCACTGAGCCGTGAACCTCGATAGTCATTAGGAAAGGTCTACCTCTCGTCAATTGACTGACTCGATGCTGCAGAGTGTGGTCTGGTCTTTGACCTGGAGATGCATCAGCAGTTTAACCTTGCAGGGTGTTATAGTTTGGACTTACACCATTACTCGGTCTCCTAGCCATATGGAAACGCCTGAGGTGTATGTTGCTATAGCATGTTCATTGTAGGAAACTGGATTGCATCAAGATGGGATCTAAATCTACTCCGGGTAGAGGAGCAGCCCTATATTTGATAATCATGAGAAATCCCAAGTCCTGAATCCCATGGCCATTGCAGAGTGAAATAAATAGAAAGAGTTTCTATTAGATTTTCACATTGGACTCGAATTGAATGATATATTCATTATTGATTAGAGACTAGGGTTGAGAGTTTACCTTAACCCTTAATCTGATCGGGGCTCAATATAGAAGAACTTTAATTCACACAGGTAGCTGCACCAAGAGGTTCCAACATTCAGCTTGATGGTTGCCACCATATATACTACTAGGTGTCCACTGGTGTATTTGGGAGCAATTAGAATGATTCTTAATTGATCGATCATTCGTAGCTGTTCGAATCAGAAGAGTTCTGATCCATCGAAAGGAGTTTCGATGATGTCTATGATAGAGATCAAGAATATCCCATTACCATTACAGAATTGAACCTAACTGGGTCACACAAACAAAGGTTTGAATCTGGTGAAAAGAAGCCGATCATTCAATTGAAACTGATCTAGTTCAATTTTGATCTGAATGAGATTTTCAATTTAGGTTCAAGGAAAATCCGTTGCTAGCACTCGATCGAACCTAACGTTCTTCTTTTTACTATCACAAATAAAGTTATCCTGACTGAGCCAAAGGAGTTTTGGCTCCAATCAGAGGGCCTTCATATGGTCTTAAACTGGAGGTTGGTCCAAGTTAGAGAAGGTTTGTCTTATTTTATAAGACATTACCTGCCATTTTTGTCACCCTACCATTTCTTGTTTCTTTGAACTTTGGTCAAAAGTCTACCTTTGACTGGTCAAACATTGACCATTGACACTTTGACTTTATGACCACATGTCATGCACCTATTGGAGAGCTGGTGGGGCCTGGTCCCCCCTGCCAGAAACCTGGCAAAGGAGAAGGGCGCACGCCACCCAAAGGGCGGCGCCCAAGTTGGAGGTTTCTTGGAGTCCTTGTTGGACAAGGACTCCACCTCCCTTTTGATTCCAATCAGAAGTTCTTACTAAGAATCCAGTTTGACTGATCTTAGGCACCCTCTAAGGGAGAATCCAGGGGTCTCTATTCCCACCAAATCAGATTTAGATCTGATTATCAACAAAGGTTGTGATTGGTTGGAGGAAGAGAGAGTTGGATCATGCTTAGTCTATAAATAAGACCCCGCCGCCCAACTCAGATTTCCCAATGCAATTTAGAAATTAGAGATTTTGTTAGATATATGTGCCCCTAGAAAGCCAAAATTGGCTGACACTTGTAATACACTTCTTAGGGGCAAAATTGTAATTTTGACTATAATTTATTAAAAATGGGGTTAATTTTCTATCACACATGGTATTTGAGTGTCTTGATACATCCTTTGAGTATGGTAATGATAATTCATATTTCAAAGAGTTGAAATTTAAGGACATGAATAATCATTTATTAACTCATAAAGCTCCCGACCATAGGATCATCACCGAGGATGGTGATTTATCCGGGAAGGTTGGTGTACGATCGCTTCTCTTTAGTAGATGAGTCAACTGAAGTCTACGGTGTGGAGACCAACCGGAGCGAGAGTACAGGTACTCATTAGAGGAACGAGGGCACTGAGCGTGACCACCTCGAGTAGTCATTAGGAAGTCTACCTTCTCGTCAATGATTGACTCGATGCTGCAGTAGTGTGTCTGTTTCTTATGCCCGAGTTGCCGTCGATAGGTTCACCTTGAGGGTGTTATAGTTTGACTACAGCCATTACTCGGTCTCCTAGCCATATGGAACCCTGAGGTGTATGTTGGCTATAGCATGTTCATTGAGAATTGGATTGCATCAGATGGGATTCTATCTACCTCGGTTGGTAGGAGGAGCATGAAGGGAAATCCTTGATTTTCTCCGTTCCAGGTTCGTTCAGATCTGATTAGATCAAGAGATATATTTCAAAATTTTTCTCTTGATCTCAATCAGATCTTGATATGTTTCAGATCTGAATTTCTTTTATATTTAATAAAAAATAAAATAAGATAAATTAAATCAAATTCAATTTACCTGATTTGGGTAATCCTATTACCCTGTAGATGATCCTGATTGCAGCGGAAGGTTCTGGATCTTAGCCACGCAAGCGCCTGGCCTCTTACGGGTATCACTCGGTTGGATCTGGAGAACCTCTTCTTCTCTATCACACCTCCAAAAATCAGATCTGGATCTGATTGGAGGATCTTCAAAACTCTTTTGAAGATCTGCAGTCGTCCTTTTGCAGCAGCGCAGCCTTCTTGCTTTTGATCGCCTTTCCTTGATCTGAATCGCACCAAACTAAGTCCAAAACACCTTTTGGAGTGGAGAGCAAGAGGGAGAAGAAGACTATGGCGTGGAGAAGGAGGGAGAGGCAGCCTTGGGGGCTGATCATCATTGAATTAGGGTTGGGCGCAGGGTCTTATTTATAGACCTTCTTGTGATCCAACTCCTCTTCCTCTCAACCAATCACAACCCTTTTGTAAATCAGATCTAAATCTGATTTGGTTGGAATAGAGACCCCTGGATTCCTCCTTAGAGGGCCCTAAGACCAGTCAAAACTGGATTCTTAGTAGAACTCTGATTGGAATCCAAAAGGGAGGTGGAGTTCTTGTCCAACAAGGACTCCTAGGCGCCTCCTACTTGGGCTCACGCCACCCTTGGCGTGCGCCCTTCTCCTTGCAGAGTTCTGGCAGGGGGACAAGCCCCCACCAGCTCTCCCAATAGGTGCATGACATGTGGTCAAAAGTCAAAGGGTCAAATGGTCAAGTTTGACCAGTCAAAGGTAGACTTTTGACCAAAGTCAAAGAACAAGAAATGGCAGGTGACCAAAAATGGCAGTAATGTCTTACAAATAAGACAACCTATTCTGACTTGGACAACCTCCAGTCAGACCATATGAAGCCTCTTATGAGCACAAACTCCTTTGGCTCAGTCAGGACAACTATTTATGATAGTAAAAGAAGAACGTTAGGTTCAATCGAGTGCTAGCACGATTTCCTTGAACCTAATTGAATCTCATTCAGATCAATTGAACTAGATCAGTTCAATTGATGATCACCAGATTCAAACCCTTGTTTGTGTGACCCAGTTAGGTTTAGTTCTTATGGTAATGGGATATGTCATGATCTCTATCATAGACATCATCGAAACTCCTTTCGATGGATCAGAACTCTTCTTGATTCGAACAGCTAGAATGATCGATCATCTAAATCATTTCAATTGCTCCCAAAATCCACCAGTGACACCTAGCAGTATATGGTGGCAACCCATCAGAGCTGAATGCGAACCTCTTTGGTGCAGCTACCTGTGTGATTCAGTTCTTCTATCTTGAGCCCGATCAGATTAGGGTTAAGGTGAACTCGTCAAACCCTAGTCTCTGTCATATGATGTAATCATTCGATTCAGTCCAATGTGAAAATCTAAATAGAAACTCTTTCTATTATTTCACTCTACCATGGCCATGGATTTCTGGACTTGATTCTCATGATCATCATAGGGCTACTCCTCTACCACCGAGGTAGATAGATCCCATCTTGATGCAATCCAGTTCTACAATGAACATGCTATAGCCAACATACACCTCAGGGTTCCATATGGCTAGGAGACGAGTAATGGTGTAGTCAAACTATAACACCCTCAAGGTGAACTGCCGATGCATCTCAGGTCAAAGAACCAGACACACTACTGCAGCATCGAGTCAGTCATTGACGAGAAGGTAGACTTCCTAATGACTACTCGAGGTGGTCACGCTCAGTGCCCTCGTTCTCCAACGAGTACCTGTACTCTCGCTCCGGTGTCTCCACACCGTAGACTCAAGACTCATCTACTAAAGAGAAGCGATCGTACACCAACCTTCCGGATCAATCACCATCCTCGTGATGATCCTATGGTCGGGAGCTTTTATGAGTTAATAATGATTATTCATGTTCTTAAATTTTTAACTCTTGAAATATGAATTATCTATTACCATTAACTCAAAGGATGTATCACAGACACTAAATACACATTGTGATAGAAAATAACCCATTTCATTAATTATAGATCAAAATTTTTGCCCCTAGAAGTGTATTACAAGTGTCAGCCAATTCTGGCTTCTAGGGCACATATATCTAACAATCTCCCACTTGTCCTAAAGCCAATTGGCTACAAAGTCTAAGTCCCATCTTCTCAAGGTGGGCTTCGATCTTCTGCTGGCCCAATGGCTTTGTAAGTGGGTCTGCCACATTATTTGTGGAGTTGACTCTCTTGACCTCAACGTAACCTTTCTCAAGGTAATGCGGATGGAGATGATATCGCCGCTCAATGTCTTGGACTTCTGTGAGACCTTGGCTTCCTTAGCAAGGGCTATGGCGCCATTGTTTGTCGCAGTAAAGGAGAATGGCATCTGATGGCATTACTCCAATTTCTGCAGCAAACTTCTTGTACCAGAATGCTTCCTTTTAGCCTCTGATGCAGCTATATATTCTGCTTTCCATTGGTGGAATCTGCTATCACAGTTTGCTTGGAACTCTTCCAGCTGACAGCTCCACCATTGCACACAAACAGACTTCCAGATGTCGACTTTCGATCATCTATATCGCGACATGAAGTCCGAGTCTGTGTATCCCGAACTTGGAGTTCTCCATTACCAAAGACCAACATCATATCCTTAGTTCTTCTCAAGTACTTAAGGATACATTTCACAGAAGTCCAGTGTTCTTCACCTTGATTTGACTGATATCTGCTTGTGACACTCACAGCATGGGCTATATCAGGTCGTGTACATAGCATGGCATACATGAGGCTCCCTATTGCAGAAGCATAAGGGATCTTGCTCATGCGTTCTATTTCCTCAGGTGTGCTGGGGCACATCTTCTTGGAAAGATGAATACCATGTCTGAAGGGTATTAATCCCCTCTTAGAGTTTTCCATACTAAACCTCTTTAGTACTTCCTCTATGTACATCTTCTGTGAAAGTCCTAGCATCCTATTCGGTCTATCCTATAGACCTTAATTCCTAGAATAAAGGATGCTTTCACCTAGGTCTTTCATGGAGAATTCTTGGACAACCACATTGACTGATGTCAACATGGAATATCATTCCCAATAAGGAGGATGTCATCCACGTACAATACGAGGAAGACAACAGCGCTCCCACTGACCCTTTTTGAAAACACATGGTTCCTCTTCATTTTTGATGAAACCAAACTTTTTGATCACATCATTTGAAAAGTGTTCCAGCTCCGAGATGCTTGCTTAAGTCCATATATGGACCTTTGCAGCTTGCAAACCTTTGTGATCAGTATCACTGGATGTGAAACCTAGCGGCTGTTCCATATAGATATCTTCCTCAAGATATCCATTTAGGAATGCCGTTTTCACAGTCCATTTGCCATATTTCATAATCGAAAATAGCTGCAACAGCAAGCAATGTGCGGATGGATTTAGCATAGCTACTGGGGAAAAGGTATCCTGATAGTCAATGCCTTCGCGTTGACTATAACCTTTTGCCACCAGTCTAGCCTTGAATGTCTCACAATTCCCATCTGCACCAATCTTTCTCTTGAAGATCCATTTACACCCAATAGGTACTATACCTTCTGGTGGATCTACCAAGGTCCAGACTTGGTTTGAGTGCATCGAGTCGATCTCTGACTTCATTGCCTCAAGCCATTTCTCGGATCGATATCTGATATCGCCTCGTTTAGGTTTTGGGATCTCACCATGAGCACCATTACCTATGAGGAACATTTCCTCTACTCCTCTGAAATATATACCTAAGTATTTTTCAGGGGAGGGAAACTCTTTTCCGATCTACGAGGTGGAGGAGGTAGTGTTCTTATTGGCTCAACCTGATTTGGTTTCCACTTGGTCCTTAGCTCGTTCTGCTTGTGAGACTTTCTCATCAAGCTTAATCTGCTTTCCAAGCCACTATCTTGAATAAACTATTTTTCAAGAAATATGGCATGTCGACTCACAATCACATTGTGGTCTTCTGGAATGTAGAAATAGTATCCTAATGACTCTTTAGGATATCCTATGAATCGAACTCTAAAGGACCTAAACTCTAACTTGTCCGCTTGTTGTCTTTTGACATAAGCCGGACAACCCCAAATTCTGAGATGACTCAGACTTGGTTTCTTACCTGCCATATCTTCATACGTGTGTGGTAGGAGATTTTAGAGGGAACCTATTCAGTAAATAAATTGAAGTTAATAATGAATGTCCCCAAAGAAAATCTGGGAGGTCTGTGAAGCTCATCATGGATCGAACCATATCCAATAGAGCCGATTTCTCCGTTCTGAAACCCCGTTGAGTTGAGGTGTTCCTGGTGGAGTCCATTGAGAGACTATGCCATTTTCCTTAAGATAGTCTAGGAATTCCGGCTAAGGTATTCACCTCCTCGATCTGATCGAAGAACCTTAATGGGTTTTCCAGTTTTTTTCTACTTCATGTCTGAATTCTTGAACTTTTCAAAAGCTTCAGACTTGTGTCTCATAAGATACACATACCCATACCTAAGCAGACACAGATCACGTAAAGTAATGAAGTAGAAAAAATTGCCTCTAGCCGGCACATCGAAGGGCCGCACACATCAGTATGTACTAGGCAAGGAGATCTGTGGCCCTCTCCCCATGTCCAACAAAAGGGAGTTTAGTCATTTTGCCTTGAAGACAAGATTCACCAAGTTGGATATGACTCAAAAGTCAATGACTCAATAGCCCATTTTTCTCCAATTTGTTAATCCTATCTTCTGCTATATGACCTAATCTCAGGTGCCATAGATATCTGTCTTTGGACTTATCCCTAGGTCGTTTGGCATTCACGTTTTGCTCGATAGTTAAAAAAGGTACATCAATATGCAACTGATAAAGACCATTAAAAGGAACCATTTGCAATTTTATTTCTTTCATAAAGAATGTTACAATGGTCCTTAAAGAAGGTGATCACATAACCTTCTTGTGCTAAGCATGAAACAGAAATCAAATTCCTGCTAGCTGCAGGGACATAATAACAGTTCTTTAAAACTAAGTCTAAACCAGATGGTAATCGCAAGAGGGTATGTTCCCAGGCTACTGCAGCAACTCTTGCTCCATTACCGATGCGTAGGATCATGTCTCCATCCCTCAGCCTCCTGCTATCCTCAAGACCCTGCATAGAAGTGCACAGATGAGCACTAGAACCAGAGTCAAGCACCCAACTGGATGCAGAAAAACCGTAAGGTTAGACTCAATAACGAGCATACCTCCAGAAGGACCTTCCTTCTTGTTCTTAGGGTGCCAGGTAAGTAGGGCAGTTTCGCTTTCAATGGCCGTCGCTGTTGCAATGGAAACACTTTCCTTTGCCATCGACCTTTCTTCTTGGTTCTTCTTCTTCTTCTTTGATCCTTCTACCTTTTGCCTTTTTTCACGACTTCTTTTTCTTTCCATAAGACTTTCTTTTGGAAGAAGTCCGTTCCATAGCAAGAACTGAGCCTTTTGAACCTTTCATAGAAAGCTCAGCGTAACCAGCATATTCATCAACTCGGCCAAGGAATTTGAAGTTTATGCATGTGGTAATTCATGATTGAATTGCCCATATGCCATCAGTCAAGGATTGCAGAAATATATCTTCTGCAATCCAAGTCCAACTTCACACCGAGCTTCTCAAGCTCTTCCATGTCCTTTGTCATTGTCAGACAGTGATCTTGGACTGACTGCCCATCACATCTTGCCTTAAAAAAGTCTTTCGTTGACTTGATATTTGGCTGCGCGACTCTGTTCACCAAACATTCTCCTGCAGTGAGCCAACATTTGGGAGCAGTCCCGATATCTTCATGTTGGCGCTGGAGCTCATCAGACATCGAGCCCAACATGTAGTATCTGGCCTTATTGTCTTCGTCAATCCATTTTTTCCAGAGACGCTCTCTGTTCAGTGGATGGACGAGCTGGTAAGGTGGGAGGGTCCTGGTCCAAAAACATGTGTTAACTTCTCTGAACCCAAAACAATTTTGTAGTTCTGAGCCAATCTTTATAATTGGGTCCAGTCAGTCTATGTGTGTCTAGGATACGTGCAGTGGTTGGACGCAGACATTTTCTTAGAGAGTCAAAGATTCTAGTTAGATACTGTAATTTTGACTTGACCAATTTTGTTTAGGATTTTATTTTAAACAAATTAGCTCCCACTATTTTCTGATCCCTACACTCCCTCTGTGAGAGATGCGAAAATCTCCGCGATTGATGATTTCTAGTGGGTGTGCGGGTCTCACCAACTGACTCATCACCTCACCTAACATTATTGGTGATGGGTTAGCCAATGAGTGAACAACTCTTGTTCAATGATTCTCTAATTCATGGTGCACCCAAACTTGGTCTCTAATTCATGAATCTCACCGTATCCGGAATTATTGATCCACTCCTTAGTTAAGTCAGACCCACCATTTGCATAGACTGGGTTCCTAATTGGGTCTCTCACCGTATCCGGAATATTGAGCCCAACTCATCCTCCAGCCCATAGCATCCAATGCCTAATAGACATGGTTGCGTCTTCCCGGTGCAACTGAGCCACTGTATCCAGCGAGAACAATCAACCCGGGAAGGGCCCGCACGTCTACAATGGTGGAAGACCTCGACTTAATCTTTTCTTAGGGGAGAATTGATTCAGGTCTCATTAAACTAGACTTGGCTTTAGTCATAACAATTATGACTAACCTAGTGGCATGGGTCAGCTCGGATTATTGACCACCTCAGATCAGAACTGTGTCAACAGATTATGGCCAGGTAAGTGAGACCGTGGAAGAATATGCCGTTAACTCGCACAAGAACGCATTCAGTCGAGTAGCTTCCAATTAAAAACCAGTCGGTCGTCTGTGCCCAACTTACCTTAGACACCAAATTGTTGAGTCAGAACCAATTGGGTTAGCCTACAATCCAGACTCTAACCTCTGAGCCTAATTAGGTCTTGCTTGATCGTGACTCGATCTTGACCCGACTTAATCCTATTAGGGTGTCAATTTAAGCATTGTTGACATCTAACCAACTCTTGATTCGGTTTGATCAACCGCTTAGACCTAATTAGCTACCCAAGCCCGAACCCAGTATTATGAATATGTCTTAGATCTGAAATTCTCAATTTTAGACCTAATTTATATTCCATAAAACTTAATTCTTAATTAAGTTGGTTCATAAACAAAATATGCACAAATAAATCCTAGGGTTTCAGGATCTAAGGTTTTGCAGAAAGTAAGTTTTGGTTTCTGATTAAGGACGAACGCGCAGCACCCCTACACATCATAAGAACACCCCATCGAATGGGAAGAGAGGGCCTTTAAACCCTTCTTCGTTCTTATGACCGGACGGCCAAGAGGAACGCCTTAATCAGGAACATGTAAATCTACAAAACAGTTATAGATCTTATATCATATATCTCATATACAAATTATTAGATCTAATCAAGGCATATTTTGCATACATCTCATGTATCAATTCATGCATGTTTTCAGATCTAAATTATCACATAATAATCTGAAAAATTAGATTTAAATTGATCTAATCAAAATAAATTCTAATCTAGACAATTATGTAGAACTATTCTACAACTAGTCTAGTCATGCATCTATCATATCTCATATGATATTTAAAATTAAATAATTTTTATTTGCTGTTTATCAGATTTATATAACACTTATTAATATCAGAAAACAGTAAATAAGAAGATCTAAAATATGATTTAATCATATTAAATCAAAGACAGCAAACTATTCTATAGAACTATCTATTCTAGAACTAGTCATGCATAATCTTCATGTTCTTAGATCCAAATCATTTAATTTTAATTTTTTTCTGTTTCAGATTTGATCACAATCTCATGTGAATCTGAAATCACATTATTTTAATTAAAATAAAATTAAATCAGATCTAAACAATTTTAGAACCATGGCTCTGATACCAGTTGAAGGGAAAATCCTGATTTCCCGGTCCAGGTTCGTTCAGATCTGATTAGATCAAGAGATATATTCAAAATTTTTCTCTTTGATTCTCAATCAGATTCTTGCAATTATTTTAGATCTACTTTTTTATTTTAATAAAAATAAAAAAGATAAATTTAAATCAAATTTAAATTTACCTGATTTGGGTTAATCCTATTACCCTTTGAGAATGATCCTGATTGCAGCGGAAGGTCTGGATCTTAGCACGCAAGCCTGGCCTCTATCGGTATCCCTGGGTTGGATCGGAGAACCTCTTCTTCTTATCACACCTCCAAAAATTAGATCTGGATCTGATTCTGGAGGATCTTCAAAACTCTTTTGAAGATCTGCAGTCGTCCTTTTGCAGCAGCGCAGCCTTCTTGCTTTTGATCGCCTTTCCTTGATCTGAATCGCACCAAACTAAATCCAAAACACTTTTGGACGTGGAGAGCAAAGGGAGAAGAGACTATGGCTGGAGAAGGAGGGGAGAGGCAGCCTTGGGGTGGGAATCTTCATTAGAATTAGGGTTGGGGCGCAGGTCTTATTTTATGACCTCTTGTGATCCAATCCTCTTCCTCAACCAATCACAACCCTTTGTGAAATCAGATCTAAATCTGATTGTTGGAATAGAGGACCCTGGATTTCCTTAGAGTGCGCCTAAGACCAGTCAAACTGGATTCTTAGTAGAACTCTGATTGGAATCCAAAAGGGAGGTGGAGTCCTTGTCCAACAAGGACTCCTAGGCGCCTTCTACTTGGGCTCACGCCACCCTTGGCGTGCGCCCTTCTCCTTGCCAAGGTCTGCAGGGGGACAAGCCCCCACCAGCTCTCCAATAGGTGCATGACATGTGGTCAAAAGTCAAAGGGTCAATGGTCACGTTATGACCAGTCAAAGGTAGACTTTTGACCAAAGTCAAAGAAAAAGAAATGGCAGGTGACCAAAATGGCAGGTAATGTCTTACAAATAAGACAACCTATTCTACTTGGACAACCTCCAGTCAGACCATATGAACAGCCTCTAATTGAGCACAAACTCCTTTGGCTCAGTCAGGAAACTTATTTATGATAGTAAAAGAAGAACGTTAGGTTCAATCGAGTGCTAGCACGATTTCCTTGAACCTAATTCGATCTCTCTTCCTGTAGATGATCCTGATTGCAGCGGAAGGTTCTGGATCTAGCCACGCAAGCGCCTGGCCTCTACCGGTATCCACTCGGGTTGGATCTGGAGATCCTCTTCTTCTCTATCACACCTCCAAAATCAGATCTGGATCTGATCTGGAGGATCTTCAAAACTCTTTTGAGATCTGCAGTCGTCCTTTTGCAGCAGCGCAGCCTTCTTGCTTTTGATCGCCTTTCCTTGATCTGAATCGCACCAAACTAAGTCCAAAACACCTTTTGGACGTGGAGAGCAAGAGGAGAAGAACTATGGCATGGAGAAGGAGGGGAGAGGCAGCCTTGGGGCGTATCTAATAGCATTGGAATTAGGGTTGGGCGCAGGGTCTTATTTATAGACCTCTTGTGATCCAACTCCTCTTCCTCTCAACCAATCACAACCCTTTGTGAAATCAGATCTAAATCTGATTGGTTGAATAGAGACCCCTGGATTCCTCCTTAGAGGGTGCCTAAGACCAGTCAAACTGGATTCTTAGTAGAACTCTGTTGGAATCCAAAAGGGAGGTGGAGTCCTTGTCCAACAAGGACTCCTAGGCGCCTCCTACTTGGGCTCACGCCACCCTTGGCGTGCGCCCTTCTCCTTGCCAGGTTCTGGCAGGGGGACAAGCCCACCAGCTCTCCAATAGGTGCATGACATGTGGTCAAAAGTCAAAGGGTCAATGGTCAACGTTTGACCAGTCAAAGGTAGACTTTTGACCAAAGTCAAAGAACAAGAAATGGCAGGTGACCAAAAATGGCAGGTAATGTCTTACAAATAAGACAACCTATTCTGACTTGGACAACCTCCAGTCAGACCATATGAAGGCCTCTGATTGAGCACAAACTCCTTTGGCTCAGATCAGGACAACTTATTTATGATAGTAAAAGAAGAACGTTAGGTTCAATCGAGTGCTAGCACGATTTCCTTGAACCTAATTGAATCTCATTCAGATCAATTGAACTAGATTAGTTCAATTGATGATCACCAGATTCAAACCCTTGTTTGTGTGACCCAGTTAGGTTCAGTTCTGTATGGTAATGGGATATGTCATGATCTCTATCATAGACATCATCGAAACTCCTTTCGATGGATCAGAACTCTTCTGATTCGAACAGCTAGAATGATCGATCATCTAAATCATTCTAATTGCTCCCAAAATCCACCATGTGACACCTAGCAGTATATGGTGGCAACCCATTCAGAGCTGAATGCGAACCTCTTGGTGCAGCTACCTGTGTGATTAAGTTCTTCTATCTTGAGCCTCGATCAGATTAGGGTTAAGGTGAACTCGTCAAACCCTAGTCTCTGTCATATGATGTAATCATTCGATTCGAGTCCAATGTGAAAATCTAAATAGAAACTCTTTCTATTATTTCACTCTACCATGGCCATGGATTTCTGGACTTGATTCTCATGATCATCATAGGGCTCCTCCTCTACCACCGAGGTAGATAGATTCCATCTTGATGCAATCCAGTTCCTACAATGAACATGCTATAGCCAACATACACCTCAGGGTTCCATATGGCTAGGAGACCGAGTAATGGTGTAGTCAAACTATAACACCCTCAAGGTGAACTGTCGATGCATCTCAGGTCAAAGAACCAGACACACTACTGCAGCATCGAGTCAGTCATTGACGAGAAGGTAGACTCCCTAATGACTACTCGAGGTGGTCACGCTCAGTGCCCTCGTTCTCTAACGAGTACCTGTACTCTCGCTCCGGTGTCTCCACACGGTAGACTCAAGACTCATCTACTAAAGAGAAGCGATCGTACACCAACCTTCCGGATCAATCACCATCCTCGTGATGATCCTATGGTCGGGAGCTGTTTATGAGTTAATAATGATTATTCATGTCTTAAATTTTCAACTCTTGAAAATATGAATTATCATTACCATTAACTCAAAGGATGTATCACAGACACTAAATACACAGGTGTGATAGAAAATAACCCATTTCATTAATTATAGTCAAAATTACAATTTTGCCCCTAGAAGTGTATTACAAGTGTCAGCCAATTCTGGCTTCTAGGGCACATATATCTAACAATCTCCCACTTGTCCTAAAGCCAATTGGCTACAAGTCTAAGTCCCATCTTCTCAAGGTGGGCTTCGATCTTCTGCTGGCCCAACGGCTTTGTAAGTGGGTCTGCCACATTATCTGTGGAGTTGACTCTCTTGACCTCAACGTAACCTTTCTCAAGGTAATCGCGGATGAGATGATATCGCCACTCAATGTGCTTGGACTTCTGGTGAGACCTCGGCTCCTTAGCAAGGGCTATGGCGCCATTGTTGTCGCAGTAAAGAGGAATGGCATCTGATGGCATTACTCCAATTTCTGCAGCAAACTTCTTGTACCAGAATGCTTCCTTTGCAGCCTCTGATGCAGCTATATATTCTGCTTCCATGGTGGAATCTGCTATCACAGTTTGCTTGGAACTCTTCCAGCTGACAGCTCCACCATTGCACACAAACAGACTTCCAGATGTCGACTTTCGATCATCTATATCGGACATGAAGTCCGAGTCTGTGTATCCTTGAACTTGGAGTTCTCCATTACCAAAGACCAACATCATATCCTTAGTTCTTCTCAAGTACTTAAGGATACATTTCACAGAAGTCCAGTGTTCTTCACCTGGATTTGACTGATATCTGCTTGTGACACTCACAGCATGGGCTATATCAGGTCGTGTACATAGCATGGCATACATGAGGCTCCCTATTGCAGAAGCATAAGGGATCTTGCTCATGCGTTCTATTTCCTCAGGTGTGCTGGGGCGCATCTTCTTGGAAAGATGAATACCATGTCTGAAGGGTATTAATCCCCTCTTAGAGTTTTCCATACTAAACCTCTTTAGTACTTCCTCTATGTACATTTTCTGTGAAAGTCCTAGCATCCTATTCGGTCTATCCCTATAGACCTTAATTCCTAGAATAAAGGATGCTTCACCTAGGTCTTTCATGGAGAATTCTTTAGACAACCACATCTTGACTGATGTCAACATGGGAATATCATTCCCAATAAGGAGGATGTCATCCACGTACAATACGAGGAAGACAACAGCGCTCCCACTGACCCTTTTGAAAACACATGGTTCCTCTTCGTTTTGATGAAACCAAACTTTTTGATCACATCATTGAAACGAGTGTTCCAGCTCCGAGATGCTTGCTTAAGTCCATATATGGACCTTTGCAGCTTGCAAACCTTGTGATCAGTATCACTGGATGTGAAACCTAGCGGCTGTTCCATATAGATATCTTCCTCAAGATATCCATTTAGGAATGCCGTTTTCACGTCCATTTGCCATATTTCATAATCGAAATAGGCTGCAACAGCAAGCAATGTGCGGATGGATTTTAGCATAGCTACTGGGAAAAGGTATCCTGATAGTCAATGCCTTCACGTTGACTATAACCTTTTGCCACCAGTCTAGCCTTGAATGTCTCCACATTCCCATCTGCACCAATCTTTCTTTTGAAGATCCATTTACACCCATAGGTACTATACCTTCTGGTGGATCTACCAAGGTCCAGACTTGGTTTGAGTGCATCGAGTCGATCTCTGACTTCATTGCCTCAAGCCATTTCTCGGAGTCGATATCTGATATCGCCTCGTTGTAGGTTTTGGGATCATCACCATGAGCACCATTACCTATGAGGAACATTTCCTCTACGTCCTCTGAAATAATACCTAAGTATCTTTCAGGGGGATGGGAAACTCTTTCCGATCTACGAGGTGGAGGAGGTAGTGTTCTTATTGGCTCAACCTGATTTGGTTCCACTTGGTCCTTAGCTCTTTCTGCTTGTGAGACTTTCTCATCAAGCTTAATCTGCTTTCCAACGCCACTATCTTGAATAAACTGTTTTTCAAGAAATATGGCATGTCGACTCACAATCACATTGTGGTCTTCTGGAATGTAGAAATAGTATCCTAATGACTCTTTAGGATATCCTATGAATCGAGCTCTAAAGGACCTAAACTCTAACTTGTCCGCTTGTTGTCTTTTGACATGAGCCGGACAACCCCAAATTCTGAGATGACTCAGACTTGGTTTCTTACCGTGCCATATCTCATACGGTGTGGTAGGAATGGTTTTAGAGGGAACCCTATTCAGTAAATAAATTGAAGTTAATAATGAATGTCCCCAAAGAAAATCTGGGAGGTCTGTGAAGCTCATCATGGATCGAACCATATCCAATAGAGTCCAATTTCTCCATTCTGAAACCCCGTTGAGTTGAGGTGTTCCTGGTGGAGTCCATTGAGAGACTATGCCATTTTCTTAAGATAGTCTAGGAATTCTCGGCTAAGGTATTCACCTCCTCGATCTGATCGAAGAACCTTAATGGTTTTCCAGTTTGTTTTTCTACTTCATGTCTGAATTCTTTGAACTTTTCAAAGGCTTCAGACTTATGTCTCATAAGATACACATACCCATACCTAGACAGATCATCGGTAAAGGTAATGAAGTAGACAAAATTGCCTCTAGCCGGCACATCGAATGGGCCGCACACATCAGTATGTACTAAGGCAAGGAGATCTGTGGCCCTCTCCCCATGTCCAACAAAAGGGAGTTTAGTCATTTTGCCTTGAAGACAAGATTCACAAGTTGGATATGACTCAAAAGTCAATGGACTCAATAGCCCATTTTTCTCCAATTTGTTAATCCTATCTTCTGCTATATGACCTAATCTCAGGTGCCATAGATATCTGTCGTTTGGACTATCCCTAGGTCGTTTGGCATTCACGTTTTGCTCGATAGTTAAAACAGGTACATCAATATGCAACTGATAAAGACCATTAACAAGGAAACCATTTGCAATTTTATTTCTTTCATAAAGAATGTTACAATGGTCCTTAAAGAAGGTGATCACATAACCTTCTTGTGCTAAGCATGAAACAGAAATCAAATTCCTGCTAGCTGCAGGCACATAATAACAGTCTTTTAAAACTAAGTCTAAACCAGATGGTAATCGCAGAGGGTATGTTCCCACGGCTACTGCAGCAACTCTTGCTCCATTACTGACGCGTAGGATCATGTCTCCATCCCTCAGCCTCCTGCTATCCTCAAGACCCTGCATAGAAGTGCACAGATGAGCACTAGAACCAGAGTCAAGCACCCAACTGGATGCAGAAGAAACCGTAAGGTTAGACTCAATAACGAGCATACCTCCAGAAGGACCTTCCTTCTTGTTCTTTAGGGTGGCCAGGTAAGTAGGGCAGTTCCGCTTCCAATGGCCGTCGCTGTTGCAATGGAAACACTTTCCTTTGCCATCGACCTTTTTCTTCGATTCTGCCTTCTTCTTCTTTGATCCTTCCACCTTTTGCTTTTTCACAGACTTTTTTTCTTTCCATAAGACTTTCTTTTGGAAGAAGTCCATTCCATAGCAAGAACTGAGCCTTTAGAACCTTTCATAGAAAGCTCAGCGGTAACCAGCATATTCATCAACTCGGCCAAGGAATTTTGAAGTTTATGCATGTGGTAATTCATGATGAATTGCCCATATGCATCAGTCAAGGATTGCAGAATAATATCGTTCTGCAATCCAAGTCCAACTTCACACCGAGCTTCTCAAGCTCTTCCATGTCCTTGATCATTGTCAGACAGTGATCTTGGACTGACTGCCCATCACGCATCTTAGCCTTAAAAAGTCATTTCGTGACTTGATATTTGGCTGCGCGACTCTGTTCACCAAACATCTCCTGCAGGTGAGCCAACATTTGGCGAGCAGTCCCGATATCTTCATGTTGGCGCTGGAGCTCATCAGACATCGAGCCCAACATGTAGTATCTGGCCTTATTGTCTTCGTCAATCCATTTTTCCAGAGACGCTCTCTGTTCAGTGGATGGACGAGCTGGTAAGGTGGGAGGGTCCTGGTCCAAAACATGTGTTAACTTCTCTGAACCCAAAACAATTTTGTAGTTCCTGAGCCAATCTTTATAATTGGGTCCAATCAGTCTATGTGTGTCTAGGATACGTGCCAGTGGGTTGGACGCAGATATTTTCCTGTAGAGAGTCAAAGATTCTAGTTAGATACTGTAATTTTGACTTGACCAATTTGTTTAGGGATTTTATTTTTAAACAAATTAGCTCCCACTATTTTCTCGGATCCCTACACTCCCTCTGCAGAGATGCAAAAATCTCCGCGATTGATGATTTCTAGTGGGTGGTGCGGTCTCACCAACTGACTCATCACCTCACCTAACAGTTATTGGTGATGGGTTAGCCAATGAGTGAACAACTCTTGTTCAATGATTCTCTAATCATGGTGCACCCAAACTTGGTCTCTAATTCATGAATCTCACCGTATCCAGAATATTGATCCACTCCTTAGTTAAGTCAGACCCACCATTTGCATAGACTGGGTTCCTAATTGGGTCTCTCACCGTATCCGGAATATTGAGCCCAACTCATCCTCCAGCCCATAGCATCCAATGCCTAATAGACATGGTTGCATCTTCCCGGTGCAACTGAGCCACTGTATCCAGCCGAGAACAATCAACCCCGGGAAGGGCCCGCACGTCTACAATGGTGGAAGACCTCGGACTTAATCTTTTCTTAGGGAGAATTGATTCAGGTCTCATTAAACTAGACTTGGCTTAGTCATAACAATTATGACTAACCTAGTGGCATGGGTCAGCTCGGATTATTGACCACCTCAGATCAGAACTGTGTCAACAGATATGGCCAGGTAAGTGAGATCGGTGGAAGGAATATGCCATTAACTCGTACAAGAACGCATTCAGGTCGAGTAGCTTCCAATTAAAAACCAGTCGGTCGTCTGTGCCAAACTTACCTTAGACACCAAATTGTTGAGTCAGAACCAATTGGGTTAGCCTACAATCCAGACTCTAACCTCTGAGCCTAATTAGGTCTTGCTTGATCGTGACTCGATCTTGACCCAGACTTAATCCTATTAGGCTGGTCAATTTAAGCATTGTTGATCCCATCTAACCAACTCTTGATTCGGTTTGATCAACCGCTTAGACCTAATTGAGCTACCCAAGCCGAACCCAGTATTATGAATATGTCTTAGATCTGAAATTCTCAATTTTAGACCTAATTGATATTCCATAAACTTAATTCTTAATTAAGTTGGGTTCATAAACAAAATATGCACAATAAATCCTAGGGTTTCAGGATCTAGGGTTTTGCAGAAAGTAAGTTCTGGGTTTCTGATTAAGGACGAACACGCAGCACCCCTACACGTCATAAGAACACCCCATCGAATGGGAAGAGAGGGCCTTTAAACCCTTCTTCGTTCTTATGACCGGACGGCCAAGAGGAACGCCTTAATCAGGAACATGTAAATCTACAAAACAGTTATAGATCTATATCATATATCTCATATACAAATTTAGATCTAATCAAGGCATATTTTGCATACATCTCATGTATCATAATCATGCATGTTTTCAGATCTAAATTATCACATAATAATCTGAAAAATTAGATTTAAATTGATCTAATCAAAATAAATTCTAATCTAGACAATTATGTAGAACTATTCTACAACTAGTCTAGTCATGCATCTATCATATCTCATATGATATTTAAAATTAAATAATTTTTATTTGCTGTTTATCAGATGTTATTATAACACTTATAATATCAGAAAATAGTAAATAAGAAGATCTAAAATATGATTTAATCAGATTAAATCAAAGACATGCAAAACTATTCTATAGAACTATTCTATTCTAGAACTAGTCATGCATATCTTCATGTTCTTAGATCCAAATCATTTAATTTTAATTTTTCTGATTTCAGATCTGATCACATCTCATGTGACATCTGAAATCATTTTATTTTAATTAAAATAAAATTAAAATCAGATCTAAACAATTTAGAACCATGGCTCTGATACCAGTTGAAGGGAA
This sequence comes from Cocos nucifera, assembly GCA_006176705.1. Classification (NCBI taxonomy): domain Eukaryota; kingdom Viridiplantae; phylum Streptophyta; class Magnoliopsida; order Arecales; family Arecaceae; genus Cocos; species Cocos nucifera. The sequence goes on from QRFJ01000326.1 coordinate 338,687, forward strand.
ATCCTGATTTCCCGGTCCAGGTTCGTCCAGATCTGATCAGATCAAGAGATATATTTCAAAAATTTTTCTCTTGATCTCAATCAGATCTTGATATGTTTCAGATCTGATTCTTATTATTTTAATAAATAAAATAAAATAAGATAAATTAAATCAAATTTAATTTACCTGATTTGGGTAATCCTATTACCCTGTAGATGATCCTGATTTGCAGCGGAAGGTTCTGGATCTTAGCCACGCAAGCGCCTGGCCTCTACCGGTATCCACTCGGGTTGGATCTGGAGATCCTCTTCTTCTCTATCACACCTCCAAAAATCAGATCTGGATCTGATCTGGAGGATCTTCAAAACTCTTTTGAAGATCTGCAGTCGTCCTTTTGCAGCAGCGCAGCCTTCTTGCTTTTGATCGCCTTTCCTTGATCTGAATCGCACCAACCTAAGTCCAAAACACCTTTTGGACGTGGAGAGCAAGGGGAGAAGAGACTATGGCATGGAGAAGGAGGGGAGAGGCAGCCTTGGGGCGTATCTCAATTGCATTGGAATTAGGGTTGGGCGCAGGGTCTTATTTATAGACCTCTTGTGATCCAACTCCTCTTCCTCTCAACCAATCACAACCCTTTGTGAAATCAGATCTAAATCTGATTGGTTGGAATAGAGACCCCTGGATTCCTCCTTAGAGGGCGCCTAAGACCAGTCAAACTGGATTCTTAGTAGAACTCTGATTGGAATCCAAAAGGGAGGTGGAGTCCTTGTCCAACAAGGACTCCTAGGCGCCTCCTACTTGGGCTCACGCCACCCTTGGCGTGCGCCCTTCTCCTTGCCAGGTTCTGGCAGGGGGACAGGCCCCCACCAGCTCTCCAATAGGTGCATGACATGTGGTCAAAAGTCAAAGGGTCAATGGTCAACGTTTGACCAGTCAAAGTAGACTTTTGACCAAAGTCAAAGAACAAGAAATGGCAGGTGACCAAAAATGGCAGGTAATGTCTTACAAATAAGACAACCTATTCTGACTTGGACAACCTCCAGTCAGACCATATGAAGGCCTCTGATTGAGCACAAACTCCTTTGGCTCAGTCAGGACAACTTATTTATGATAGTAAAAGAAGAACGTTAGGTTCAATCGAGTGCTAGCACGATTTCCTTGAACCTAATTGAATCTCATTCAGATCAATTGAACTAGATCAGTTCAATTGATGATCACCAGATTCAAACCCTTGTTTGTGTGACCCAGTTAGGTTCAGTTCTGTATGGTAATGGGATATGTCATGATCTCTATCATAGACATCATCGAAACTCCTTTCGATGGATCAGAACTCTTCTGATTCGAACAGCTAGAATGATCGATCATCTAAATCATTCTAATTGCTCCCAAAATCCACCAGTGACACCTAGCAGTATATGGTGGCAACCCATCAGAGCTGAATGCGAACCTCTTGGTGCAGCTACCTGTGTGATTAAGTTCTTCTATCTTGAGCCCCGATCAGATTAGGGTTAAGGTGAACTCGTCAAACCCTAGTCTCTGTCATATGATGTAATCATTCGATTCGAGTCCAATGTGAAAATCTAAATAGAAACTCTTTCTATTATTTCACTCTACCATGGCCATGGATTTCTGGACTTGATTCTCATGATCATCATAGGGCTACTCCTCTACCACCGAGGTAGATAGATCCCATCTTGATGCAATCCAGTTCCTACAATGAACATGTCTATAGCCAACATACACCTCAGGGTTCCATATGGCTAGGAGACCGAGTAATGGTGTAGTCAAACTATAACACCCTCAAGGTGAACTGCCGATGCATCTCAGGTCAAAGAACCAGACACACTACTGCAGCATCGAGTCAGTCATTGACGAGAAGGTAGACTCCCTAATGACTACTCGAGGTGGTCACGCTCAGTGCCCTCGTTCTCTAACGAGTACCTGTACTCTCGCTCCGGTGTCTCCACACCGTAGACTCAAGACTCATCTACTAAAGAGAAGCGATCGTACACCAACCTTCCGGATCAATCACCATCCTCGTGATGATCCTATGGTCGGGAGCTGTTTATGAGTTAATAATGATTATTCATGTCTTAAATTTTCAACTCTTGAAAATATGAATTATCATTATCATTAACTCAAAGGATGTATCACAGACACTAAATACACAGGTGTGATAGAAAATAACCCATTTCATTAATTATAGTCAAAATTATAATTTTGCCCCTAGAAGTGTATTACAAGTGTCAGCCAATTCTGGCTTCTAGGGCACATATATCTAACAGCCTTGGGGAGTGGGAATTTTTAGATACTCCTTGAGTTGGGTACAGGGTCTTATTTACAGTCTATGCGTGATCCAGTCAAAGGTCAACTTTTGACCAAAGTCAAAGGATGAGAAATGGTAGGTGACAAAAAATGGCAGGCATTATCTTACAAAATAAGACAACCCTTTTCTGACCTAGACAGGCTTCAGTCAGACCAAGTGAAGGCCTTTGATTGAGCACAAACTTTTTTGGCTCAGTCAGGACAACTATTTATGATAGTAAAGAAGAATGTTAGGTTCAATCGAGTGCTAGCATGATTTTCTTGAACCTAATTGAATCTCATTTAGATCAATTGAACTGGATCAGTTCAATTGATGATCATCAGATTCAAACCCTTGTTTGTGTGACCCAGTTAGGTTCAGTTCTGTATGGTAATGGGATATGTCATGATCTCTATCATTGACATTATCGAAACTCCTTTCGATGGATCAGAACTCTTCTGATTCGAACAGCTAGAATGATCGATCATCTAAATTATTCTAATTGCTCCCAAAATCTACCAGTGACACCTAGCAGTATATGGTGGCAACCCATCAAAGCTAAATGCGAACCTCTTGGTGCAGCTACCTATGTGATTAAGTTCTTCTATCTTGAGCCCCGATCAGATTAGGGTTAAGGTAAACTCATCAAACCCTAGTTTCTATCATATGATGTAATCATTCGATTCAAGTCCGATGTGAAAATCTAAATAGAAACTCTTTCTATTATTTCACTCTACCATGGCCATGGGCTTTTGGACTTGATTCTCATGATCATCATAGGGCTGCTCCTCTACCACCGAGGTAGATAGATTCCATCTTGATGCAATCCAGTTCCTACAATGAACATGCTATAGCCAACATACACCTTAGGGTTTCCATATGGCTAGGAGACCGAGTAATGGTGTAGTCAAACTATAACACCCTCAAGGTGAACTACCGATGCACCTCAAGTCAAAGAACCAGACACACTACTGCAGCATCGAGTCAGTCATTGACGAGAAGGTAGACTTCCTAATGACTACTCGAGGTGGTCACGCTCCGTGCCCTCATTCTCTAATGAGTATCTATACTCTCACTCCGGTGTCTCCACACCATAGACTCAAGACTCATCTACTAAAGAGAAGCGATTGTACACCAACCTTTCGGATCAATCACCATCCTCGTGATGATCCTATGGTCGAGAGCATTTTATGAGTTAATAATGATTATTCATGTCTTAAATTTTCTACTCTTGAAAATATGAATTATCATTACCATTAACTCAAAGGATGTATCATAGACACTAAATACACATATGTGATAGAAAATAATTCATTTTATTGATTATAGTCAAAATTATAATTTTGCCCCTAGAAGTGTATTACAAGTGTCAACCAATTCTGGCTTCTAGGGCACATATATCTAACAGTACCAGCCCAAAAGCTATGATCAAGTCACCATTAGAGCCGGGCTACTTCGTCATTGGAAGCACGAAGCTTTTATTCTAGCTTGGATGTCCTGTCACTCCAGCTCAATCGATAAGTCTCATATATGAGCTCAGCATCATGCAACTGCTTTTGAAGTATGAAAAATCTCATCGACTAGTCCCACTCAAATCATGCCATGTCAGAGGACCATGGCGAGCTCCCCTCCAGAAGTTGAATCCTCTCCTTTGCCACCTTGAGTTGAGTCTCGAGGGAGCCGATCTTCATCGTCAGCATCCAGAACTTGTCAATTGCATTCTTCCAACATTCGGCTCGCTCTTTCTCGAAGCTCCCCTTTCGAATGCTGAAACTCATGGAGTCCTTCATGTGCAAGTTTCAGAGGTGACCTCTTTGGTCACCTCTGAATTATTCTTTCATGAGGCTTGAAGGTCATCCTCCATCTTCTTCAACCTCTCCTTCAGATGATGGACTTCCTTCCTCAGGTTTTTTATTAAAGGTTTCAAGAAAACTCCCTGAGGTGGTGCATTAGCATTGATGGAAGACTACATTCGAAGTATGAAAAATGCTAAAAGGCATAGATAAAAAGAAAATTCATTTTTATTTAATCAAAAATTCTGAGTATAGAATAAAAAAAAGAGAAAAAGAAAGAAAAGTGTACAACTACTCGAGGATCTCAACCTTAGGAGGGATGGCGGTGGACGAAGTCGAAGCACTCTCGACTACCTCAAGTTTCTAAACTGGCTTAGGCACCTTCGCAGTAGGATTAGATGGATCGAAAATAGGCTCGATGGGGAAGGGATCAACTGTGGCATCGAAAGGTTCGCTTCTGTGTCATCCTCCTCCTCTAGAAATTCGAGGTCAAGCTTGGGGAACCTTTGGGCCACCCTATCTTTGTAGAGCTCAAAACCCTTGATGAATGCCTGTTAGCTAAATTTGACATTTAGGTTCCTCATTTTGGAAGAGGTCATGAACTCTTCCATGGCTTGGATCGTTGCCTCCAAGATCGACTTCGCCATTCGGGCTTCCAGTTTGGTGACTTTATTCTTAGCTTCCTTCTTCCTCTCCTCCTCCAGGGCTAGTGTGGCCTTGAGTCTGGTTGAGATGAACTCCTCTTTCCGTAGTACGCCCTGGAGACTCCTGATTTTTGTCGCCTTCTCCTCTGCGAGGCGTTCAGCCTTGGTGGCCTTTTCTTGAAGATGGTGGATCTTAGCTCGAAGGTCCTTCTAGACCTTCTATGCTTTCACCTCCTGACTGTGCATCCTCTTGATGTAGGTGAGTATTTGGTGACCCAACTACAACAAATGATTGATGTTAAAAAAAAAAAAAAAAGAGCAGAAGAGAAGAGAAAACGTCGAGCAATGGTGTAATCACCTTGAGGACGGTTTCGAAAGAACTCCAAATGAGCTGCCAGGGGTCAAGGTTGGCCATGAGGTCCACCACCTTCGGCATTCAGTACACCACCTCCAGCATTTCGGACGATCTTCGAGTCATTGAAGGGGTCTTCTCCTAATTCACCACGGTCAACGCTTGGCTCGCCAGGACAAGCCTTGCGGAACATCTTTGCAATCGCTTTCTTTTTTTCTTTCCTTCTCCCATATCTCCCTCAATAGGAAGCTCCAGAGCTTGATCTCTGTTGGAAGGGCCCGAGGATGCAGGAGGCATGAAACCCACACCAACGGTGCCGACCTTAGCGGTTGGGGCAACCTCGACACCAGCGACAACATCGAAAGCAATGACAGTGGCGGTAGGGGCTGCAGAGCTTGGAGTGCCATTCTTCACCCTCTTCGAGCTACGACCTAGTGCTTCTCCTTTTTTCTTATGGGCGTAAAGCTCCTTGGTGAGCATTTCGGCAATTTCAGTATCCATTTTTATAAAAAAAATGGAATCACGATCAGTGACAGTACATATATGTGAAACCGTACGAAGAATTTGAAAAGTAGAAAAATATACTAGCAGGATTGAGGGGACTCAAGCCCAGGTTGAACAAGATCTGTTCTTTCAGAAGGTTGGAAAGAAGATCGAGGAGCTCGAAATATATTAAGTTTATTAGAGGAATCAAGGTCGGCTTTATCTAAGCTAGGAGCTCGGTGAACTGACTCCCTAATGTGACCCCAAGGAGGAAGACCTAATAACAAGGTGGGACATCAGACGAAAAAGTACTTCTCCTTTCAGTTATGAATGAAAGAAGGAGCGTCTTTCAGTAACCCCTTCTTGCCAAACTGGGGGGAGAAGTACCACAAGTTCTTTATGGAAGGGTGGCATTTAAAAGTATAGAAGTTTCAAAATAATGAGATAGTCGACCAAACTTCGGCCAGGTGGTAGAGGGAAAGAAAGCCTATGAGGAATCGAAAGGAGTTCGGTATGATGGATGCAAAGGAGATGCTCAAAAATTGAAAGAGGGCAACAAAAAATGAGGGCAGTGGGAGTCGAAGCCCAGCATGTAAGGTCTCTAAATACAAGCAAAATCGATCGGTCAGAGGAGAATTGACTTGGTCATCAAAACTAGGGAGTTTGAGGTTGTGTTCTAGGGGGATTCCATATTGAATTTGGATCAGAGAAAGAACATCCAGAGTAAGAATGGATGGGATGGTGTCTGGGATGAAGGACGAGTGAGGCATGTTCCTAGGTTTGACCTTGGTCAGAGGTGCATGATCTAGGAAGGTCGGTCTGGGCGAGCACCGAGAACTGAAGGAGTGGAAGGTTTCGGAAGACATTCAGATCAAAATAAAATCTCAAGAAAACCCCTAAAAATTGAGAAAAAATATAGGGCAAATATTGAGATAAAGAAATTGGAGAAGTAAGAAGCTAAAAAGCACGAATATCCAAAGAGAAGGATTGGAAAATTGATCTAAGCTATTTGGGGAGGACAAAAAGATGATGGGTGTGATGAGAATCAGTCGAAAGGACGTCTGAAATCCAAGAAGATGAGGGAGGAAGCTAGGACCCTTGGGTGGAAGAAGAACGGGGATCGGAGGAAGAAGAAGACTCGAGCAAGAATGACTTTCGGATAAGAGGAGTAGGCCTTAAATAGCCAGAGGCAACCAAAGGCAGTTATGATTGTGGATCGACTTTGGCTAATCGGCATATGCCGCATGTCCCACTCATCATAATAGAGAAGTGGCGACAGATAGAGTCTTTATGATACCGTAGCTGGGGTAGAGTTTCAGCAGAAAATACTAAGGATCATCTTCTCAAACCCATTTCAAATTTAAAAAGCTTCAGCTCCAGCGCAATAAATGCCAAAACATCTCATCCTGATGAGCACGAAAACCCAAAAAAGAACTTTGATAGTCACCTTTTTACTCCTTTCCTTTGAATTTCGAACTCGAGAGTAGGAGGACTATTGTTGAGGGTAAACCTTGCTCCCATCGAAGTTCTGTCTGATACTCAGCCAAATATAATTTATAATCATAAAAAAGCTTCACTTGCGGATTCCTTCTTTCAAACTTCTATGTCAGTCGAACTCCTACCGAGCTTCTCCATCAGCTAAACTCCTTTCAGACTTCTATATCAACCGAATTCCTTCTAGACTTCTCCATTAGTCGAATTTCTTCTGAACTTCTCCATTAGCCAAACTCCTTTTGAACATCTATATTAGTCAAACTCCTTCCAAATTTCTCCATCAGCTGAACTCCTTTCGGACTTCTATATCAGTCAGATCCCTTTCGAACTTCTCCATCAGTCAATCTTCTTCCAAACTTCTATATCAGCTGGACTCCTTTCGAACTTCTCTATAGTTAGATCTCCTTTCAAACTTCTCCATCAGTCGATCTCCTTCTAAATTTTTATATCAATTGAACTCCTTCCGAACTTCTCTACAGTCGGACCCCTTCCAAACTTCTCCATCAGTCGATCTTTCTACGGATTTCTCCTTCAGTCAGATTCCTCCATCAGATAAATTCTCCTTCAGATTTCTCCCCTAGCGGATCTACATGTAGATCCTTCTAGTAGACCTCCTTTCGGATTCCTCTGGTGGACTTCCTTCTGGATTTCTCTAGTGGACTTTTGAATCCCTTCCAATCGAACTCCATGTAGTCACCTAGGAGGGCCTCCACATCTACGCGGATCCAGTAATCTACACGACATGAATCCACTTACACACAGATGACTCTGAAGGAGTCTGAACTCCTTTAGAATTGATGAAGCTTGAAGCTCTTCGCCGCTAGTGTCTACCTCCTCCGAACTTCAATAATTAAATCTTAGCTACCTACATGTCACGATAATAGACACGTTACGATAATGGATAGTACTTTCCATAACAAACTTCATATGGCCCCGAACGATCCACTACCAAGTAGTTACGGCTGTCACTATCAATTTGTTATAGGCTCCATCTATAAAAGTCTTCATATACATTTTCTCCAAGCTCTCATTCTTCTTCTCAAAACTCTGCTACTTTCTCTATTGAGCATTTCATTTCTATTGGCCGAAAGAGCTGACTTGACCATTAGAGGATTCTGCCAGAGCCACCCCTCCTTCGATTTGGACTTCTTTTGCAGGTTCCAATGGCGACCTCGGCTTCTTCAGCTCTAGCCAATTCTAGCATCGATCAGATTTTGCACCAACAATAAGAAATACCACTGCCAGATCATTCGTCCACTTATAGATGCAGGGCTCTTCTCCATTCTTAACGAAGCCATACATTTTGATCATCTTATCAAAATGCATGTTCCAACTCCGATATGCTTGCTTCAATCCATAAATAGATCTCTGAAGCTTGCATACTGATAAGTACCATAAATTCATCAATAAAAGTATTAATTTATCAATTAATTCATATTAATTTTTAAGAATTAATGATCAATTTATATATAATTTTTAAGAAATTCATGTTTTTATTAATTAAAAAATTAATTAAAAAAATAGTAAAATTAAAAAATAATATTTTAGAATTAGTAGAAAGAGCTCATTTTTTTATCATAATAAAATAAGTTTTGAGCAAAATGGAGCTAAAATGGAGAAGATATGAATTTCTAAAGATAAAAGAAAAAAATTAAATAAAAAAAGAAAAATGGCTCAGCCGGCTCTACAAGCCAAGCCACCAAGCCAAACCAAGCCGTTAAAGCCGACTCAACCATGGAAGCCATTAGTCGGTCTATGATCCAGGCGTGGACCGCCTGCTCAATAGAAACTGGCAAATCATGAAGCGACACGTGGTGGACCTAGACCCTTAAAGGGTTCACAGAAAATCCATCGTGGTCTAAAGGGTAAAAAAGTAATTTTGCATCAAAGCAGCAAGCACTGATTGGTTGCGGTGTATGGTGCAGGTGGTCCATGGCAACAGTAAAGGCACGATCGGATGACTCTGGTAGCTTATGGTCAAGATCAGACGATGGAAGAATTTTTTAGCTTCAGACTTCATGCGGATCACCATCCAACGGTAGCGCTCGATCCAAGAGATGATTTGATGGTCCAGAATGCTCTCAACGGTGATCAGAACTCCCAACGCACGATCAGCGGCTAGATTTCCTCCATCAACGTGCGATTGGATTGCCAAAATTTAATCCAACCTGATCTGGGCTGATACACATCCGATTTTGATGATTTTTGGTCCGTTGGATTTTTATCAATGGCTAGATTTCATCTAGAGCAATAAAATTCATCCAAGACTCCTTTTAATCCAATTTTCACTCAAATTTCTCCATATTTTGATGATCAAAAAGCTTCTTAGTCCCATATTGCTCAGAAGAAAACTCTCTAGCTAACCTAGCTCTATAAATAAGAGCTCAGGCCCCCAGAATTCAATATCTTCGATCAAGGTGAAGCTTTGGTACAGGGTGAAGCTAGGCTCTGGGTTAATGGCTACTTTAAGGCAACTGGTGCTGAGAGGAAAAGCTGGACTTCTATACCATCTTTCCATCCATGCCGATCCAAGATCAGAGATTAGACTATTTTATTTTATTTTATTTTTAAATTTTATGTATTTAAATTCTAAAATTTTAATTAATGTAAATTTTTTTTTTGCACTTTGATTTTAGCTTTTTATTTTTATTATAATTTAATTTTTATACTTTAATTATTATTCTTTATTTTACTATAAGTAGATGCTAAGATCTAATTAATAGATCTTAGTACCAAGTTTACTTTTCTGCATAATTTAATTTCCACTTCACAATTTTAATTTTTAATTTTAAACTTTAAATTTTATTTTTAAATTCTTTTCTTTTTCTTTTAAGAAAATCAAAGATTTCAAATCTAAAAATATCACCTTTTCTATGGATTCGATCTGACTCACTGCTATCTATGCATTTTTAATTATTTTAAAAAGTCAGATTAAACTGATAAACACGATATCTTAATGACAACATCGCGTCCCTATCAAATTTTTGGTGCCGTTGCCAAAGAAGAAATAGATGCTATTTTTTGTTTGATTTCTTTAAATTTTTTTATAAATTAATTATACATATTTTTTTTAAATATTGCTTACTAACTTTTTATTTATTTATTTTATAGAGAAAAAGAAAAAGGAAGAAAGCATCTAATCTTGGTGAGATCAATCCTAACTTTAGCCCTCTTATTTATTTATTTATTTTATTTTTAAATTAATTTAAAAAATAGCTATTTAAACCTAATTAAAAGTTTCATGATAAGATTAGAAATTCTAATTACTTAGAGCATGCATCATATTAGTTTTATTTTTATTTTTATTTTTTTGGTGATTGCTGGAGGCAAGGTAAGTCTTTAAGAATTCAATTAGTTGCATGCATCTAGTTTAAATTGCATAAAATCCTTTGATTGAATTTTTTTTTTTGCATATCATATTAAATCAAATTAAGGGCAACACCCAATTAAACAAGATAAGGTAGAAATTTGATCACCCTTTCTTGGTCCACAAACAACCAACCAGCATCCTGCATTGACCTAAGCCTTTAATTTTAAAATTAATTAGACATCAGCCCTAGGAACTCGAGCTTAATAGGACAAGAAATCCTAAGAGTTGAACCAGGTTAGGGTTAGTCAATTTGATTAGTATCTAGAAAAGTGGTTCAGGGATGATTGGGCCCGAAGGAAGGTGGTTTCTAATTGGTTCCATTCGCTTACCTGGTCAAGCATAATTGGTGTCTAAGGCAAGCAACAGGGGGACTCCCATCGATCTTACACTTATCTGGCTAGTTGATTGACTGATCCTACACTTGGAGGACTTGAAGGTGACCTTGGTAGTTAGGAGCTATCTAGATCTAGGATAACCCTTAGTCAGAGTTGATTGACCAACTTGATTGCTAACCAATATCAAACCTAATTAAACTTAATTCTTCTCTCTTCTTAGCTCTAGGACTCCTTAGGACCTCTTCTTTAGAACTTTTATTTCTTTCTTTTTTTTTCTCTCTTCAAAAATAAAATAAAATAAAATAAAAAATTAAATTAAATTAAATTAAACAAACTAAAAAAATATTAAAAATAATAATTAAATTAAATTAAAAATAATAATTAAAATAATTAAAATAACTTTAAAAATATATAATTTTAAAAAAATAATAATAATATAATAAAATAATAAATATATATATAAAAATCTAAAAAAATTTGAACCATACATCAGGTTACACTAATACATGTATGGTAGAAAATCACTTTTTCTAATTTAGTTGAACTTAATTGAATGGTTGATTCATATTAAACTTGATAATCAAATGGCTGATCTGAACCTAATAGTTCAAAAATTAGATAAAGTTGACCTTCTTGCTCAAAAATTAGATCAACTCCTAACCTTAGGTCAACAATATTCTACACAATTCACATCATCTTCTAATTATTAGATGATTTGTTCAACTTGTGCTAGTCCAACCCATCATGTGAGTGAATGTCCTATTGCTGCACAGTTTCCATATTTTATCCAAGAATAAGTTCAAACTGCTCAAGGTTACTCCAAATTGATTAATGATCCATTTTTAAATTCATACAACTCTGGCTGGAGAAATCATCCTAATTTTTTTTGAAAATCACAACAGACTCAGGCTCAGACCCAAACTCTATCAGTATAAAATTATCAGAATAGATCTCAATATCAGAACTATGCTTATAATAGAGGTCAGCCTAGTCAACCTTTCCAACCACCACATTATAATCAACCCTCATATCCACCTTCTTAATAGACCAATCTAGCTGATGATAGATTTAACCAACTTCAATAATTAATTTTTACTCAACAGCAATCTATCGTCAGGCTAGAAGCTCAAATTGGACAACTAGCAGAATCTAACATGAGGAGAGAACTAGGTTAATTGACGAGCCTACCAATTTCAAACAACCCACCTTATGTCCACCAACTAGTTGGATCAAGTTATCAATTTAATATCTCACTTAAGAATCCTCAATTTGAGAATGCCAAAATAATTTCTAAACTTAAAAGCTATAGAATTCTTATGGACCCATACCAAGACTAAGTGAAAGAAGCTAGTACTGATGCTAGCCAAAATAAAAATTTAGAGGAATAGGTTAGTATTAAGACTAACCACATAGAAGAACCGAAGTCAGAAATTAGTACTGATGCTAGTTTCAGTTTAAGTGAGATAGAAAAAGAAAAAAAGAGAATAAATGATTTATCCGAGACTTATAAACCTAATGTCCTATTCCCTTCAACCTTAGAAGCCGATTCTTCTTACAAAAATCAAGAGGCATGTAATGAAGTATCAATGGAGTTATTTAAACAAGATTATATTAATTTATCTTTAGAATTAAAACCGCCTTTAGACATCCTTTCAGCACTCATTGAATCAAACTTAACTCCTAAAACTCCATTCATGAGCATTTTAGAAGAGCAAATAGGAGAAATTCTTAACAAACATGGGTCTGAGAATGGGGTCATAAATTATGTCCCTAAAATTAATAATGATTATATCAATAAAGGGATAAAAAATTATCTTTCTGAGATTGGCAATCCAAAACCATTGAAATTTGTCAATCCAATATTTGACACAGGATAGTTAAGCTGCATTGTATCTAGCTGAAAATAGTAAACTTAGCGCTTGTTGGGAGGCAACCCAATATTTAGTTTCCTTTAGTTTAATTTATCTTTTTATTTAATTTTTTTAGAATAATTTGAATAAGTTGGAGGGAGAGCTTAAATTTTCAAAGACATGTGCTAGACCAAAAATATAGCTAGGTGTATTCTTTCATATTTTTTATTACATCCTTTATTTTTTCTTCTCCATTGAGGACAATGTCGATTAAGTTGGAAGAGAGAAAAATAAAAATTTTAAAATTTTAAATCCTCAAAAAAGTTAGTATTTTGTTTTTAAACATCTGATTATGCTTAAGAATCGAATTAAACTAAGCATTTCTAAAAGAAAATTGATACATAGATCAAAAAATCTATGAGATATTGAGGAATCAAGTATTAAGAAAATTCAATAAAGAATTAAGTTTAGAACATAAAAAGTTTTTTCTTGAGCATTTCTAATTTTTTCTACTAGCATCAAAAAAAAGTCTACATTTTATGGGCTTGTGTAGGGTAACTATACATTTTTTCATATAAAATTTTTTTTAATAAAATAATTTCTAAGTACTTCTCACTGAGTAACTAGGCCTCTTTGCCTAAGCAAGCATTGAGTTTCGCATCAAAAGGTCGGAAGGGCAAAGAAGCTCATTGTAAAGCTAGTCTTAACTCATAGCTTGTTTGATTCGAGCTAGTAAGTCCGAGGGATATTCTATACCTAGTGCCCTAAAACCAATTGGTTTAGGAGTCATTGGCCTAAGACTCACTACATGGATCAAATAGAAAGCTTAAAAAGTTAAGACACTCAGTAGTGGTACAATGTTAAAAAAAAAAAAAGGAAGGTTTTGCACCTAGTAATCGAGTCCCGTTGCCTAAGTAAGCAATGATATTTGTATCAAAAAATGAGCAATGTGAAAATAAAAATCAATTAATGAAAGGTAGAAGTAGCAATACACTTATCTATATGAAAGTTTAGATAAATCAAAGATAAAGATGGGATAATTTAGAAAAAGTTTAAAAAAATTTAATGTTCTTTACTTAACTTTTTTATTGATAAGTATTAATATCCTAATGATATATCTCACTTAAGCTTTACTGAATATCAATGGCCATTTTGAAAACTGCTTAGGTAAAATTCGAAACTCTAAAGTTAAAAGGTATTTAAAACTAAATTCTTTCTTTACTCGAGGATGAGCAAAGCTTAAGTTGGGGGGTATGATATGTACCATAAATTCATCAATAAAAGTATTAATTTATCAATTAATTTATATTAATTTTTAAAAGTTAATGATCAATTTATATATAATTTTTTAGAAATTCATATTTTTGTTAATTAAAAAATTAATTAAAAAATAATAAAATTTAAAAGAATTTAATAATCAATAGAAAAAGCTTATCTTTTTAATCACAATAAAATAAGTTTTGTGCAAAATGGAGCTAAAATGAAGAAGATATGAATTTCTAAAGATAAAAGAAAAAAAAATTAAATAAAAAAAGAAAAACTACTCAGCCGGCTCCGCAAGCTAAGTCAAGCCATTAAAGTCAACTCAACCATAGAAGCCATCAGCTGGTCCACGATCCTGGCATGGACCGCTAGCTCTGCAGAAATCGATGAATCACGAAGCAATATGTGGTGGACCTAGATCCTTAAAGGGTTCACAAAAAATCCATCGCGGTCTATAGGGTAAAAAGGTAATTTTGCATCAAAGCAGCGAGCGTTGATTGGTTATGGTGTATAGTGCAGCTGGTCCACGTGGTTCATGGCAACAATAAAGGCATGATCGGATGGCTCTGGTAGCTTGCAGTCAAGATCAGATGGTGGAGAAATTTTTTAGCTTCAGTCTTCACACGGATCGCCATCCAATGGCAGCGCTCGATCTAGGGGATGTTCCGACGATCTAGAATGCTCCCGATGGTGATTAGGACTCTCGATGCATGATCAGCGGCTAGATTTCCTCCATCAATGTGCGATCAGACGGCCAAAATTTAATCCGACCTGATCTGGGCTGATACACATTCCATTTTGATGATTTTTGGTCCGTTGGATTCCTATCAACGGTCAGATTTCATCTAGAGCAATAGAATTCATCTAGGACCTCTTTTAATCCAATTTTCACTTAGATTTCTTCATATTTTGATGATCAAAGAGCTCCTTAGTCCCACATTGCCCAAAAGAAAACTCTCCAGCCCTCCTAGCTCTATAAATAAGACCCCAAGCCTCTAGAGTTCATTATCTTTGATCAAGGTAAAGCTTTGGTACAGGATGAAGCCAGGCTCTAGGTTAATGGCTGCTTCGGGACAACTGGTATCGAGAGAAAAAATTGGGCTTCTACACCATCTTTCCACCCATGCCGATCCAAGATAAGAGATCAGGCTATTTTATTTTATTTTTTATTTTTTAAATTCCATGTATTTAGATTTTAAAATTTTAATTAATGTAAATTTTATCTTTTTGCACTTTAATTTTAGCTTTTTATTTTTATTGCAATTTAATTTTTGCACTTTAATTATTGTTCTTTATTTTACTGCAAGTAGATGCTAAGATCTAATTAATAGATCTTAGTACCAAGTTTATTTTTCTGCATAATTTAATTTCTACTTTATAATTTTAATTTTTAATTTTTGACTTCAAATTCTATTTTCAAATTTTTTTCTTTTTTTTTAAAAAAAATTAAAGATTTCAAATCTAAAAGCACTATCTTTTTTATGGATTCGATCCGACTCACTGTTATCTATGTATTTTTAATTATTTTAAGAAATCAGATTAAACTGATAAACACGGTATCTTAACGACAACATCGCATCCCTATCACACACCTTGGACTCATTTATAGATGTAAACCCTTTAGGTTGTATCATATACACCTCTTCGGTCAGCTCTCCATTCAGGAAAGCAATTTTTACATCTATATGCCAGATCTCATAGTCCAGATAGACAATTATAGCAAGAATTATCCAAATGGATTTGAGCATTACCATAGGAGAGAATGTCTTGTCATAGTCAATACCATAATGTTGACAATATCTCTTGTTAACCAGATGGGCTTTATAGATTTTTACCTTTCCATCTGTGCCTCTCTTTCTTTTGAAGGCCCATTTATACCCAATGGGGTTTAACCCCTTCGGGTGGATCAATCAATGTCCACACATCGTTGACCTTTATGGACTCTATCTCAGATTTCATGGCCTCAAGCCATTTTTTGAAATCAGATCTCTACATTGCATCCATGTAGATGATCGGATCCTCATCATTCTCATCGAGTTCGATAGGATCACCATTCTGGATTAAGAAACTATAGTATCTATCCAGTTGATGTGGTACTCTATCGGATCATCTTAATGGTGTAGAGATACTAGGCTCTGGATCTGATATAATCAAATTTGGTTTAGGTTCAGCAAAAGGTGTTGACTTTTCTACCTATTGAATTTTGTCAAGTTCAATCTTAGAGGCAGCAATTCCTTCGCTAAGAAACTTCTTTTTCAAGAAGATTGCCTTAAGGCTAACGAACAGCTTTTCTTCATCAACATGGTAGAAATATACCCTTTTGATTCTTTGGGTTATCCTATAAATATACATTTGTCAAACCTAGATCCAAATTTATCTATGATCAACCATTTAACATAAGCCAGGCACCCCAAGACCCTAAGGTGTGAAAGTGCTAGCTTACGTCCTGTCCATATCTCATATGGAGTCTTAATTATAAACTTACTTGGAACCCTATTTAAGAGATAGCAGGCTGATTCGAGTGCATACCTCCAGAAGGATATAGTCAAGCTGGCAAAATCCATCAAGGATCAGACCATGTCTAATAGAGTCTAATTTTTCCTCTCAGATACACCATTATGCTATGGTGTTCCTAGAGGAGTCCATTGGGAGAGAATTCCATTATCTCCTAGATATGTGAGAAACTCACCAGAAGGTATTCCCCTCCTTGGTCAGATTGAAGAGTCTTAATATTCATTTTGGTTTATTTTTCTACTTCACTTCTGAATCTTTTGAACATTTCCAATGACTTTGACTTATGTTTCATCAGATAGATATACCCATACCTGGATAGATCATCTATGAAAGTAATAAACTAGAGATATCCATCTCTGAAACTTGTGCTTATTGGTCCACATACATCAGTATGTACTACACCTAAGAGCTCAGTGGCTCTCTTACCATTTTTAGTAAAAGGTGATTTGGTTATTTTTTCAAGAAGACAAGATTCATAAGTTAGAAGTGATTCACAATCATTGACTTTAAGAATTTCCTCTTGAGTCAACCTATTTATCCTATTCTTATTGATGTGACCTAGCCTACAGTGTCATAAGTAGATATCAGATACACTATCTAATCTGGGATGCTTGCCAGTGGAATAGACTACATTAACAGGTTGTGATAACATGTACACACTATTGTTCAAATGTTCAAAGAATATAGTAATACCATTCATAATGACATTACAAAATTCTTTCTTTATTGAAAATTCATAATTATCTTTAGCCAAAAGGCCAACAGAAATGATATTCAAAAAGAAACTAGGACAAAAATGACAATCACTAATAACAACTATATGAGACTTAAATACAAGTTTCAAGATTTCTAATACTAGAATTGGAATCGGTCTTCCATATCCAACGTTAAGGAACCTCTCATTTTGCTCGAATCTCCTACTGACCTGCAACCCCTACAATAAATTTCAAATATGGTAAGGGCTACCAGTATGCAATATCCAATTAGTTTTATCACAAATAGAGAAATTGTAAGGGGTTATCATATAAATACCTTACCCAGCAATAACTTGCTTCTTTCTCAACCTGTTGGGGTCCAGCGAGGCAATGTACTGAGGATAGTTCTTCCAGTGACCCTGCTTCTTGCAGAAGAAGCATTCAGCTTGACTCTTATCAGGCTTGATCTTCTTGGTTTGGCCCAGCATAGATGTCCCAGCCTGAATTTGCACCTTCTTTGAATTCTTCTTCTTGTTCTTCTTTCCTTTTTTAAAGGATCGAGAACCAAAAGATGAACCTCCCACTAAGTTCATGACTCCTTGTAGAGCTGGTGATCCTTCTCAAAGTTCTGAAGCAACCCCAGTAATCCATGGTAGTTAACTTTAGACTTTGTCATTCTATAATGAGTAAGGAATGAGAAATATAATTTGGATAATGAGTTCAAAATCGCATCTTTCCCTAGTTGCTCATGCAAGAAAAATCTGAGCATGCTCAAACGCTCAATCAGCTCGATCTTGTACAGTACATGATCAATGACTGATGCTCCATCCCTCTTCTTGGTGTTGAAGATGGTACAACTAGTCTTATGCCTCTCAACATCATTGGGTGTATTAAAAGATTCATTCAACACTTGAAGCATGTCTTCTGGCTAAGCTAACTTAAACCTACGACTGAACTCATCGCTCATGGTAGAGAACATAATGCAACGCACCATGATTCGATCATTGAGCCACTTTTGATAAGTGTCTCTGACCGTTCCATTTGCATTGGGTGCTAGCTCTTCAGGTATCGGATCTATCAGTACATATAGAATCCATTTATGCTCTAAGATAATTTTCAACTTTTGATACTAGTTACCAAAGTTGGATCCCACCAGCTTATCATTGTCTAAAAATGATCGAAGAAAAAGAAAAGCGACCATGTTTGCATAAAGAAAAATAAAATCTAATTAGTAATTGATTCATTAAATCTAAAGATTTAGACTTTTAATTAAAAGATTCTTCCACTATTTTATTTGAATTAGTAGCCTCAACCTCCAATTCGAGGAATTATCCTAATTTTTTAGTGAAGAAAAATCCTGATTTTCCAGACCAGGTTCGTTCAGATCTGATCAGATCAAGAGATATATTTCAAAAATTTTTCTCTTTGATCTATATCAGATCTGAGATGTTTCAGATCTGATTCTTATTATTTTAATAAATAAAATAAAATAAAGATAAATTAAATCAAATTTAATTTACCTTATCTGGGTAATCCTATTACCCTGTTGATGATCCTGTATGCAGCGGAAGGTTCTGGATCTAGCCACGCAAGCGCCTGGCCTCTACCGATATCCACTCGGACTGGATCTGGAGATCCTCTTCTTCTCTATCACATCTCCAAAAATTAGATCTGGATCTGATTTGGAGGATCTTCAAAACTCCTTTTGAAGATCAGCAGTCGTCCTTTGCAGCAGCACAGCCTTCTTGCTTTTGATCGCCTTTCTCTTGCTTGAATCGCACCAACAAAAATCCAAAACTCCTTTTGGATGTGGAGAGCAAGGGGAGAAGGTGGTTTGGCATGGAGAAGGAGGGGAGAGGCAGCCTTGGGGCATATGGAAACTCTTTTTTTTAATCTCATGTCAATCTGAGTTGGGTACAGGGTCTTATTTATAGACTAAACTGTGATCCAACTCCTCTTCTTCCCAACCAATCACAACCCTTTGTGAAATCAGATCTAAATCTGATTGGTGGGAATAGAGTCCCCTGGATTCCTCCTTAGAGGGTGCCTAAGACCAGTCAAACTAGATTCTTAGAAGAACTCTAATTGGAATCCAAAAGGGAGGTGGAGTCCTTGTCCAACAAGGACTCCTAGGCGCCTCCAACTTGGGCGCACGCCTAGGGTGGCGTGTGCCCTCCTCCTTGCCAGGTTCTAGTAGGGGGACAGGCCCCCACTAGCTTTCCAATAGGTGCATGACATGTGGTCAAAAGTCAAAGTGTCAATGGTCAACATTTGACCAGTCAAAGTAGACTTTTGACCAAAGTCAAAGAACAAGAAATGGCAGGTGACCAAAAATGGCAGGTAATGTCTTACAAAATAAGACAACCTTTTCTGACTTGGACAACCTCCAGTCAGACCATATGAAGGCCTCTGATTGAGCACAAACTCCTTTGGCTCAGACAGGACAACTTATTTATGATAGCAAAAGAAGAACGTTAGGTTCAATCGAGTGCTAGCACGATTTCCTTGAACCTAATTGAATCTCATTCAGATCAATTGAACTAGATCAGTTCAATTGATGATCACCAGATTCAAACCCTTGTTTGTGTGACCCAGTTAGGTTCAGTTCTGTATGGTAATGGGATATGTCATGATCTCTATCATCGACATCATCGAAACTCCTTTCGATGGATCAGAACTCTTCTGATTCGAACAGCTAGAATGATCGATCATCTAAATCATTCTAATTGCTCCCAAAATCCACCAGTGACACCTAGCAGTATATGGTGGCAACCCATCAGAGCTGAATGCGAACCTCTTGGTGCAGCTACCTGTGTGATTAAGTTCTTCTATCTTGAGCCCCGATCAGATTAGGGTTAAGGTGAACTCGTCAAACCCTAGTCTCTGTCATATGATGTAATCATTCGATTCGAGTCCAATGTGAAAATCTAAATAGAAACTCTTTCTATTATTTCACTCTGCCATGGCCATGGGCTTCTGGACTTGATTCTCATGATCATCATAGGGCTGCTCCTCTACCACCGAGGTAGATAGATTCCATCTTGATGCAATCCAGTTCCTACAATGAACATGCTATAGCCAACATACACCTCAGGGTTCCATATGGCTAGGAGACCGAGTAATGGTGTAGTCAAACTATAACACCCTCAAGGTGAACTGCCGATGCACCTCAGGTCAAAGAACCAGACACACTACTGCAGCATCGAGTCAGTCATTGACGAGAAGGTAGACTCCCTAATGACTACTCGAGGTGGTCACGCTCAGTGCCCTCGTTCTCTAACGAGTACCTGTACTCTCGCTCCGGTGTCTCCACACCGTAGACTCAAGACTCATCTACTAAAGAGAAGCGATTGTACACCAACCTTCCGGATCAATCACCATCCTCGTGATGATCCTATGGTCGGGAGCAATTTTATGAGTTAATAATGATTATTCATGTCTTAAATTTTCAACTCTTGAAAATATGAATTATCATTACCATTAACTCAAAGGATGTATCACAGACACTAAATACACATATGTGATAGAAAATAACCCATTTTATTGATATTAGTCAAAATTATAATTTTGCCCCTAGAAGTGTATTACAAGTGTCAGCCAATTCTGGCTTCTAGGGCACATATATCTAACAATCTCCCACTTGTCCTAAAGCCAATTGGCTACAAGTCTAAGTCCCATCTTCTCAAGGTGGGCTTCGATCTTCTGCTGGCCCAACGGCTTTGTAAGTGGGTCTGCCACATTATCTGTGGAGTTGACTCTCTTGACCTCGACGTAACCCTTCTCGAGGTAATCGCGGATGAGGTGGTATCGCCGCTCAATATGCTTGGATTTTTGGTGAGACCTCGGCTCCTTAGCAAGGGCTATGGCGCCATTGTTGTCGCAGTATAGAGGAATGGCATCTGATGGCATTACTCCAATTTCTGCAGCAAACTTCTTATACCAGAATGCTTCCTTCGCAGCCTCTGATGCAGCGATATATTCTGCTTCCATGGTGGAATCTGCTATCACGGTTTGCTTGAAACTCTTCCAGCTGACAGCACCACCATTGCACACAAACAGACTGCCAGATGTCGACTTTCGATCATCTATATCAGACATGAAATCTGAGTCTGTGTATCCCTGGACTTGGAGTTCTCCATTACCAAAGACCAACATCATATCCTTAGTTCTTCTCAAGTACTTAAGGATACATTTCACAGAAGTCCAGTGTTCTTCACCTGGATTTGACTGATATCTGCTTGTGACACTCACAGCATGGGCTATATCAGGTCGTGTACATAGCATGGCATACATGAGGCTCCCTATTGCAGAAGCATAAGGGATCTTGCTCATGCGTTCTATTTCCTCAGGTGTGCTAGGGCACATCTTCTTGGAAAGATGAATACCATGTCTGAAGGGTATTAATCCCCTCTTAGAGTTTTCCATACTAAACCTCTTTAGTACTTCCTCTATGTACATCTTCTGTGAAAGTCCTAGCATCCTATTCGGTCTATCCCTATAGACCTTAATTCCTAGAATAAAGGATGCTTCACCTAGGTCTTTCATGGAGAATTCCTTGGACAACCACATTTTGACTGTCGTCAACATGGGAATATCATTCCCAATAAGGAGGATGTCATCCACGTACAATACGAGGAAGACAACAGCGCTCCCACTGACCTTTTTGAAAACACACGGTTCCTCTTCATTTTTGATGAAACCAAACTTTTTGATCACATCATTGAAACGAGTGTTCCAGCTTCGAGATGCTTGCTTAAGTCCATATATGGACCTTTGCAGCTTGCAAACCTTGTGATCAGTATCACTGGATGTGAAACCTAGCGGCTGTTCCATATAGATATCTTCCTCAAGATATCCATTTAGGAATGCCGTTTTCACATCCATTTGCCATATTTCATAATCGAAATAGGCTGCAACAGGCAAGCAATGTGCGGATGGATTTTAGCATAGCCACTGGGGAAAAGGTATCCTGATAGTCAATGCCTTCGCATTGACTATAACCTTTTGCCACTAGTCTAGCCTTGAATGTCTCCACATTCCCATCTGCACCAATCTTTCTCTTGAAGATCCATTTACACCCAATAGGTACTATACCTTCTGGTGGATCTACCAAGGTCCAGACTTGGTTTGAGTGCATCGAGTCAATTTCTGACTGCATTGCCTCTAGCCATTTCTCAGAAGTCGATATCTGATATCGCCTCGTTGTAGGTTTTGGGATCATCACCATGAGCACCATTACCTACGAGGAATATTTCCTCTACTTCCTCTGAAATAATACCTAAGTATCTTTCAGGGGGACGGAAAACTCTTTTCCGATCTACGAGGTGGAAGGAGGTAGTGTTCTTATTGGCTCAAACTGATTAGGTTCCACTTGGTCCTTAGCTCGTTCCACTTGTGAGACTTTCTCATCAAGCTTGATCTATTTTCCAATGCCGCTGTCTTGAATAAACTATTTTTCAAGAAAGATGGCATGTCGACTCACAATCACATTGTGGTCTTCTGGAATGTAGAAATAGTATCCTAATGACTCTTTAGGATATCCTATGAATCGAGCTCTGAAGGACCTAAACTCTAACTTGTCTGCTTGTTGTCTTTTGACGTGAGCTGGACAACCCCAAATTCTGAGATGACTCAGACTTGGTTTCTTACCGTGCCATATCTCATACGGTGTGGTAGGAACGGTTTTAGAGGGAACCCTATTCAGTAGATAGATTGAAGTTAACAATGAGTGTCCCCAAAGGAAATCAGGGAGGTCTGTGAAGCTCATCATGGATCGAACCATATCCAATAGAGTTCGATTTCTCCATTCTAAAACCCCATTGAGTTGAGGTGTTCCTGGTGGAGTCCATTGAGAGACTATGCCATTTTCCTTTAGATAGTCTAGAATTCCCAGCTAAGGTATTCACCTCCTCGATCTGATCGAAGAACCTTAATGGGTTTT
This sequence comes from Cocos nucifera, assembly GCA_006176705.1. NCBI lineage: Eukaryota > Viridiplantae > Streptophyta > Magnoliopsida > Arecales > Arecaceae > Cocos > Cocos nucifera. Next base: position 361,705 of record QRFJ01000326.1, read on the forward strand.
CCTATTTGTTTTTCTACTTCATGTCTGAATTCTTTGAACTTTTCAAAAGCTTCAGACTTGTGTCTCATAAGATACACATACCCATACCTAGACAGATCATCGGTAAAGGTAATGAAGTAGACAAAATTGCCTCTAGCCGGCACATCAAATGGGCCGCACACATCAGTATGTACTAGGGCAAGGAGATCTGTGGCCCTTTCCCCATGTCCTACAAAAGGGAGTTTAGTCATTTTGCCCTGAAGACAAGATTCACAAGTTGGATATGACTCAAAAGTCAACGGACTCAATAGCCCATTTTTCTCCAATTTGTTGATCCTATCTTCTGCTATATGACCTAGTCTCAGGTGCCATAGATATCTATCATTTAGACTATCCCTAGGTCATTTGGCATTCACATTTTGCTCGATAGTTAAAATAGGTACATCAATATGTAGCTAATAAAGACCATTAATAAAAAAACCATTTGCAATTTTATTTCTTTCATAAAGAATGTTACAATGGTCCTTAAAGAAGGTGATCACATAACCTTCTTGTGCTAAGCATGAAATAGAAATCAAATTCCTACTAGCTGCAGGCATAAAATAACAGTCTTTCAAAACTAAGTCTAAACCAGATGGTAATCGAAGAGGGTATGTTCCCATGGCTACTGCAGCAACTCTTGCTCCATTACCGACACGTAGGATCATGTCTCCATCCCTCAGCCTCCTGCTATCCTCAAGACCCTGCATAGAAGTGCACAGATGAGCACTAGAACCAGAGTCAAGCACCCAACTGGATGCAGAAGAAACCGTAAGGTTAGACTCAATAACGAGCATACCTCCAGAAGGACCTTCCTTCTTGTTCTTCAGGGTGGCCAGGTAAGTAGGGCAGTTCCGCTTCCAATGGCCGTCGCTGTTGCAATGGAAACACTTTCCTTTGACATAGGCCTTCTTCTTCGGCTCTACCTTCTTCTTCTTTGATCCTTCCACCTTTTGCTTTTTCACAGACTTCTTTTTCTTTCCAGAAGACTTTCTTTTGGAAGAAGTCCATTCCATAGCAAGAACTGAGCCTTTAGAACCTTTCATAGAAAGCTCAGCGGTAACCAGCATATTCATTAATTCGGCCAAGGAATTCTGAAGTTTATGCATGTGGTAATTCATGATGAATTGCCCATATGCATCAGTCAAGGATTGCAGAATAATATCATTCTACAGGTCCAAGTCCAACTTCACATCCGAGCTTCTCAAGCTCTTCCATGTCCTTGATCATTGTCAGATAGTGATCTTGGACTGACTGCCCATCACGCATCTTAGCCTTAAAAAGTCATTTCGTGACTTGATATTTGGCTGCGCGACTCTGTTCACCAAACATCTCCTGCAGGTGAGCCAACATTTGGCGAGCAGTCCCGATATCCTCATGTTGGCGCTGGAGCTCATCAGACATCGAGCCCAACATGTAATATCTGGCCTTATTATCTTCGTCTATCCATTTTTCCAGAGACGCTCTCTGTTCAACAGATGGATGGGCTGGTAAGGTGGGAGGGTCCTGGTCCAAAACATGGGTTAACTTCTTAGAACCCAAAACAATTTTGTAGTTCCTGAGCCAATCTTTATAATTGGGTCCAGTCAGTCTATGTGTGTCCAGGATACGTGCCAATGGGTTGGACGCAGACATTTTCCTGTAGAGAGTCAAAGATTCTAGTTAGATACTTATAATTTTGACTTGACCAATTTATTTAGAGATTTTATTTTTAAACAAATTAGCTCCCACTATTTTCTCGGATCCCTACACTCCCTCTGTAGAGATGCAAAAATCTCCATGATTAATGATTTCTAGTGGGTGGTGCGGTCTCACCAACTGACTCATCACCTCACCTAACAGTTATTGGTGATGGGTTAGCCAATGAGTGAACAACTCTTGTTCAATGATTCTCTAATCATGGTGCACCCAAACTTGGTCTCTAATTCATGAATCTCACCGTATCCAAAATATTGATCCACTCCTTAGTTAAGTCAGACCCACCATTTGCATAGACTGGGTTCCTAATTGAGTCTCTCACCGTATCCAAAATATTGAGCCCAACTCATCCTCCAGCCCATAGCATCCAATGCCTAATAGACATGGTTGCATCTTCCCGGTGCAACTGAGCCACTGTATCCAGCCGAGAACAATCAACCCCGGGAAGGGCCCGCACATCTACAATGGTGGAAGACCTCAGACTTAATCTTTTCTTAGGGAGAATTGATTCAGGTCTCATTAAACTAGACTTGGCTTAGTCATAACAATTATGACTAACCTAGTGGCATGGGTTAGCTCGGATTATTGACCACCTCAGATCAGAACTGTGTCAACAGATATGGCCAGGTAAGTGAGACCGGTGGAAGGAATATGCCATTAACTCATACAAGAATGCATTCAGGTCGAGTAGCTTCCAATTAAAAATCAGTCGGTCGTATGTGCCAAACTTACCTTAGACACCAAATTATTGAGTCAGAACCAATTGGGTTAGCCTACAATCCAGACTCTAACCTCTGAGCCTAATTAGGTCTTGCTTGATCGTGACTCGATCTTGACCCAGACTTAATCCTATTAGGCTGGTCAATTTAAGCATTGTTGATCCCATCTAACCAACTCTTGATTCGGTTTGATCAACCGCTTAGACCTAATTGAGCTACCCAAGCCCGAACCCAGTATTATGAATATGTCTTAGATCTGAAAATTCTCAATTTTAGACCTAATTAATATTTCATAAACTTAATTCTTAATTAAGTAGGGTTCATAAACAAAATATGCACAATAAATCCTAGGGTTTCAGGATCTAGGGTTTTGCAGAAAGTAAGTTTTGGGTTTCTGATTAAGGACGAACACGCAGCACCCCTACACATCATAAGAACACCCCATCGAATGAAAAGAGAGGGCCTTTAAACCCTTCTTCATTCTTATGACCGGACGGCCAAGAGGAACGCCTTAATCAGGAACATTCAATACTACAAAACAGTATCAGATCTATATCATATATCTCATATACAAAGTAGATCTAATCATGGCATATTTTGCATACATCTCATGTATCGAATCATGCATATTTTCAGATCTAAATTATCTCATAATAATCTAAAAAATTAGATTTAAATTGATCTTAATCAAAATAAATTCTAATCTAGACAATTATGTAGAACTATTCTACAACTAGTCTAGACATGCATCAATCATATCTCATATGATATTTAAAATTAAATAATTTTTATTTGCTATTTTTTAGATGTTATTATAACACTTTATAATATCAAAAAATAGTAAATAAATAGATCTAAAATATGATTTAATCAGATTAAATCAAAAACATGCAAGACTATTCTATAGAACTATTCTATTCTAGAACTAGTCATGCATATCTTCTAATCTTAGATCCAAATCATTTAATTTTAATTTTTTCTGATTTCAGATCTGATCACATCTCATGTGACATCTAAAATCAATTATTTTCTAATTAAAATAAATTTAAAATTAGATCTAAATAATTTTAGAACCATGGCTCTGATACCAGTTGAAGGGAAAATCCTGATTTTTCGGTCCAGGTTCGTTCAGATCTGATCAGATCAAGAGATATATTTCAAAAATTTTTCTCTTTGATCTATATCAGATCTTGAGATGTTTTAGATCTAATTCTTATTATTTTAATAAATAAAATAAAATAAAGATAAATTAAATCAAATTTAATTTACCTGATTTGGGTAATCCTATTACCCTGTTGATGATCCTGTATGCAGCGGAAGGTTCTGGATCTAGCCACGCAAGCGCCTGGCCTCTACCGGTATCCACTCGGGCTTGGATCTAGGAGATCCTCTTCTTCTCTATCACATCTCCAAAAATTAGATCTGGATCTGATCTGGAGGATCTTCAAAACTCCTTTTGAAGATCAGCAGTCGTCCTTTGCAGCAGCGCAGCCTTCTTGCTTTTGATCGCCTTTCTTTGATCTGAATCGCACCAACCAAAAATCCAAAACTCCTTTTGGACGTGGAGAGCAAGGGGAGAAGGTGGTTTGGCATGGAGGAAGGAGGGGAGAGGCAGCCTTGGGGCATGGAAACTCTTATTCAATCTCATGTCAATCTGAGTTGGGCGTACAGGGTCTTATTTATAGACTAGCTGTGATCCAACTCCTCTTCTTCCCAACCAATCACAACCCTTTGTGAAATCAGATCTAAATCTGATTGGTGGGAATAGAGTCCCCTGGATTCCTCCTTAGAGGGTGCCTAAGACCAGTCAAAGTTGGTTCTTAGAAGAACTCTAATTGGAATCCAAAAAGGAGATGGAGTCCTTGTCCAACAAGGACTCCTAGGCGCCTCCAACTTGGGCACACGCCTAGGGTGGCGTGCACCCTTCTCCTTGCCAGGTTCTGGCAGGGGGACAGGCCCCCACCAGCTCTCCAATAGGTGCATGACATGTGGTCAAAAGTCAAAGTGTCAATGGTCAACATTTGACCAGTCAAAGTAGACTTTTGACCAAAGTCAAAGAACAAGAAATGGCAGGTGACCAAAAATGGCAGGTAATGTCTTACAAAATAAGACAACCTTTTCTGACTTGGACAACCTCCAGTCAGACCATATGAAGGCCTCTGATTGAGCACAAACTCCTTTGGCTCAGTCAGGACAACTTATTTATGATAGTAAAAGAAGAACGTTAGGTTCAATCGAGTGCTAGCACGATTTCCTTGAACCTAATTGAATCTCATTCAGATCAATTGAACTAGATCAGTTCAATTGATGATCACCAGATTCAAACCCTTGTTTGTGTGACCCAGTTAGGTTCAGTTCTGTATGGTAATGGGATATGTCATGATCTCTATCATCGACATCATCGAAACTCCTTTCGATGGATCAGAACTCTTCTGATTCGAACAGCTAGAATGATCGATCATCTAAATCATTCTAATTGCTCCCAAAATCCACCAGTGACACCTAGCAGTATATGGTGGCAACCCATCAGAGCTGAATGCGAACCTCTTGGTGCAGCTACCTGTGTGATTAAGTTCTTCTATCTTGAGCCCCGATCAGATTAGGGTTAAGGTGAAACTCGTCAAACCCTAGTCTCTGTCATATGATGTAATCATTCGATTCGAGTCCAATGTGAAAATCTAAATAGAAACTCTTTCTATTATTTCACTCTGCCATGGCCATGGGCTTCTGGACTTGATTCTCATGATCATCATAGGGCTGCTCCTCTACCACCGAGGTAGATAGATTCCATCTTGATGCCAATCCAGTTCCTACAATGAACATGCTATAGCCAACATACACCTCAGGGTTCCATATGGCTAGGAGATCCGAGTAATGGTGTAGTCAAACTATAACACCCTCAAGGTGAACTGCCGATGCACCTCAGGTCAAAGAACCAGACACACTACTGCAGCATCGAGTCAGTCATTGACGAGAAGGTAGACTCCCTAATGACTACTCGAGGTGGTCACGCTCAGTGCCCTCGTTCTCTAACGAGTACCTGTACTCTCGCTCCGGTGTCTCCACACCGTAGACTCAAGACTCATCTACTAAAGAGAAGCGATTGTACACCAACCTTCCGGATCAATCACCATCCTCGTGATGATCCTATGGTCGGAGCATTTTATGAGTTAATAATGATTATTCATATCTTAAATTTTCAACTCTTGAAAATATGAATTATCATTGCCATTAACTCAAAGGATGTATCACAGACACTAAATACACATATGTGATAGAAAATCATTTATTGATTTTAGTCAAAATTATAATTTTGCCCCTAGAAGTGTATTACAAGTGTCAGCCAATTCTGGCTTCTAGGGCACATATATCTAACACTTAGTGGTTACTAAATCCATATAGACTGCACACAAGCCTAACTTTGGTTGGTCAACCTATGTACATCTAAGGGTAGGTTCATAATTAATGATTTCTCTAAATAACTTTTAGTAATTTAATTTTTGCCCAGTCCCTAATCAGTAGGCTTTGGCCTCCACTGAAAAGGTTGAAGGATAAATACTATTTTCCACCGTAGGATCGTGCAAATCTGATTAGATCTAATGAAGATTTTTTTAAAAATTTCTAAATGATCTAATCAGATCTAAGACTTCTCAGATCTAATCATGAAGATCTGGTATTAAAAATTAAAAATTAAAATTAAATTAGATTTAATTTAAAGTACATGATTGGATAATCTAATTATTTTTCAATGATCTTGTTGACTCCTGAGGTTCTGAAAGGAGCCACGCACGCATCTGGCCTCTACCAGTATCCACTCAAGCAGGATCTGAATGTCTTCTCCTCATGAATCTTTTTTCTAAAAATTAGATTTGGATTTGATCCGAAGAACCTTCAAACCAATTTCTGAAGGCAGCCCATCCATCACACGAACACCATCGCGTAGATCCTGAATATTATGCCAAAAACCTTGGACATTCTTCGCAGATTTGTTCCTAACTTTTTAGGCTTATAGAAGAGAAGAAGAAAGGATAAAGGGGATGTGGGATATCAGGGATAGCAGACTTTGGTAATGAAAAATTATTTCTTGCATTGAATGCACTTTGACGTAAGAAAGGCTTTTATGTCCAATGCCTACTTAGAGTCTCTTTTGACCAAAATAACTTATTTATTTTATCATTAGAACTCTAGAACTTATTTCGTATGAAAAACCATCAGATCTCATCTATTTTTTTTGTCAAAAATGATTCAAAAAGGTTTCGGCATGAGTAGTTAAGGAAGAGTCCACTGCGCCTAGGACTCTTCCCTCAAGAGTCTAATACAAATCAAACTCCATCATAACTCAGACTAGATATCTTCAAAAATCATAAAATTATAGTACAACCAATGAATAACTCATGCTCTATCATATATCCAAAAATTAGATCAAAAAAGGTTCTAGAGAATTTTCTAAAAGCATCTGATCAGGTGACCCTCAATTCTCTCAAATAGGTCACCTTTTGACCCTAGTGCAATTTGACTATGAATGAATTTAATTTCTATAATTAATCTAATCTAGACTTATTCCAGTTAGATGAAAATAAATCCATTCTAAATATAAGAATATGTCAAATCAAATTTGACTCAATTGCGATAAATCAGAAAGATTTCAGAAGAAGAAAGTTAGGCTCAATCATGTGCTAGCATGATTACCTTGAACCTGATTGGATCTAATCCAAATCAATTAAATTAGCTTAGCTCAATTGATGACATCTAGACCCAAACCCTTATTTGTGTGATCTAGTTAGGTTCAATTCTGTATGGTAATGAGAAATATTGCGATCTTCATCATCGACATCATCAAAACACCTTTCGATGGACTAGAACTTTTCTAATTCATACAATTAGAATGATTAATCATCAAAATCATTCTTATTGCTTCCAAAATCCACTAGTGACACCTAGCAGTATATAGTAGCAATCCATCAGAATTGAAAACAAACCTCTTGGTATAGTTACCTGTATGATTGGGTTCTTTTATCTTGAGCCATGATAGGATTAGGGTTAAGGTGAACTTGTTAAACCCAATGCCCATCATATGAATTAATCATTCGATTCGAGTCCAATATGAAATTTTAATAGAAACTCTTTCTATCTTCTTTACTCTACCATGGCCATTGGCTTATGGACTCAATCTCATGATTATCATAGGACTACTCCTCATCTACCGAGGTAGATAGATCCTCTATTGGTGTAATCCAATTTCTACAATGAACATGCTACAGCCAACATACACCTCAGGGTTTCAAATGACTAGGAGATTGAGTTATGGTATAGTCAAACTATAACACCCTCAAGGTGAACTATCGATGCACCTCAAATCAAAGAATCAGACACACCACTGCAGCATTGAGTCAGTCAACGATGAGAAGGTAGACTTTCTTATGACTACTCGAGGTGATCATGCTTAGTGCCCTCGTTCTCTAACGAGTACCTACACTCTCACTCTGGTTTCTCCACATCATAGACTCAAGACATGTCTATCCTAAGAAAGTGATCATATACCAACCTTTTGGATCAATCACCATCCTCATGATGATCTTACGGTCAAAAGTAGTTTATAAGTTAATTATGAAAATTCATGTCTTAAATTTTCAACTCTTGAAAATATGAATTATCATTATCATTAACTCAAAGGATGTATCATAAACACTTTTAAATATACACTATGATAGAAAATAATTTATTTATTAATTTATAGTCAAAATTATAAAATTATCCTTAGAAGTGTATTATAAGTGATAACTAATCTGGCTTCTAAGGCACACATCTAACAAACTCCCACTTGACCTAAAGCCAATTGGCTATAAATCTAAGTTCCATCTTCTCAAGGTAGGCTTCGATCTTCTACTGGCTCAATGGTTTTGTCAGCGGATCAGCCGCATTATCTGTAGTGTCGACTCTCTTGACCTCGACGTATCTCTTCTTGAGGTAATCGTGGATGAGGTGGTATCGCCGCTCGATGTGCTTAGATTTTTTGTGAAACCTCGGCTCCTTAGCTAGGGCTATGGCACTATTATTATTGCAGTACAGAGGAATGGCATCTGATGGCATCACTCCAAGCTCTACGGTAAATTTCTTATACCAGAATGCCTCCTTTGCAGCTTTCGATATAGTGATGTGCTCTGCTTCCATGGTGGAATCTGTTATCACAGCTTGCTTGATATAGTGAAACTCTTGCAGTTGATAGCACCACTATTATGAAGGAACCTGATCTAGGGTTTCACAGGTAGATCTTGAAACCTTTTTAAGATCTTATAGTGGAAGACTTAAATAAATCTAAAATTTATTTAAATAACCATGTAAATACCTAAATGTCAAATCTATTACATGATTAAGAAATGATATTAAATTAAAAATTAAAATCAAATAAGAAAAAAAAGATTGACCAAATCAACCTAGATCTACACTACATCAAATGTAGGTATGAAGTTTATAGATCAGATCTATTACTTGAGCAAGTTTAGATGTTCTAACTTGCTGATCCAGACTTGAGGATGAGGTCATGAGCTGCACATGCATCCGGCCTCTAGGAGTCATCCACATGAGCCTACGATCTCTGATCTGAAGTTCGATGTAGGAAATCAGCATAGCATGCTAGTACTGTACTGATCCTTTTTTGACGATCGATCCGATGCTGCCTTCTTCAAAATTTAGACTCTCCAAAATATGAGAAGAAAGATGAGAGTTTACTGATCTGAGACTCTCTTAAAAAAAAACTCAAAAGAAAGGAGGAGAGATTGAAAATAAAATAGCCCTAGAAGAAGACCCTCTTCTTCTTCTCTTTTCTCTCACCTAGACACCTAGTTTGGTGCCTATAAAACCCCCATGCTCAAGGACCCTCTTCCTCTAATTTTTGCACACCCCAAACCTCTCCCAAAGCTCTATAATTCATAAAAAAATTAGAATAAAATTTATTTAATAAATAGGAGAAAAAAAGAGTCCAAGTTAGGTCAAATTCCTAGACTAGGAATATCGAAACGTGGGAAGTTATTGGGGCATCTAACTCTTGGGCGCCTCCTCCATAATTTTTGGTGTGGACCAACAAGGGAGGGCACCCAAAAAAGAAGATTATTTTTATGGAATAAGAGAAGAATTAATTAAAAGAGGTGGAGGCACTCAAGAAAAGATGTTTTGGTCAACAAGGATTCTATCTCATAGAATCCTAAGCAAAACCAATTCCTCCTTTGACTCGGTCTTCCACCTAACTTCCAAATATGACTTGGAGGGAGAGACGGGGTGTGAAAATCAGGAAGAAAGGGATTTTTTATGAAAAATACCTAGAAAATAGGTATGGAGGCGTTGGGACCAGGGTGGCGCAAGGAGATAGGTAGTCCTAGTCACACTTGGACTCCTATTTTGACTTGATCAAACAAGATCTTTTAACCAAATAAAATCAAGATTAAGCCAACACAATTAAATAAGGCCTTAATCCATTTAAGAACTTAATTAAATTAGATTAAATTAGATTTAATTTTGATTTATTTTTTAATCAAATTAGAAAATTGGGTTGATCCAAGTCCTAGTTAGACTAGGACTAGTTCTTTCTTTCTCTTGGCTTATCCAATAAACCAATTGAACTTGATCCAATCAAACCCAAACCAAATCTTATTAAATCATTTTTAATCAGATAAATCTCAACCTATTTGCTTAATCAAATTAAATCAATTAGCAATCCAATTGCTAATCGATCCTCCTGCTACACTTGCACTAGGTTAAACACCAATCGTATTGGTTGTTTAATCCTAGAACAATTCTTAATCATTGATCAACCATCCAATCAGATCAAAAGCTCTAATATGTGTAACCTCATAGGTCCGAACCTAAGTCGATAGCACATAAATAAATTTCTGTATCAATCAATGTGACCATCTAGTAATGATACCTGACGGTCGGATAAGTCGAAGGTGTAGAACACCATCCTTAAAATCGATGCGGATATAGTTTCTATATAATTCATCCCCTTGACTATAATGCTTGTAGGACACCTTAGAGTTCAACTGTCAACTCTGATCAAGTTGTCCATATTGTATTTCAAAATATTAAATCCATCTGATGGATTATCCTGGCCAAGGTTTTGCTATATTAAAATACAGTGATACATTCTTCTCCAACTCTTGGAGTAGTCAATTCCATCTTGATCACACTCCGACTTTGCAAGTACATGAGTATGCCCAAAAGTCTTCCATTATTGAATTACAAATTTAGTTAGTCTGGTACCAAAGCACGGTGAGTTGCTTGCAAGTCACTGAGGTGATTTCAAGTCTAAGGGATACTTATACTTATATCCCATCAGAGACATTCTTGATAGCAAAATGCTCTAAAGTTCATCACGTTCAATGACGATGTACCCATACATCTCACCTGTATGCCATACCAGTATCTCCACATACCTTGGTCAAGAGGACAACCAACCTATATGGCATATAGTGATCTATGCTCGATAGATGCTGTCATCCTAATTAACAGCCTATCATTTGGTCATGAACAAATTTAAGGACTAATCGATAAATCCTTTCTTTATCGAAACTAAATAGTCTTAAGGACTTCATCACAACAATGGAGTTTATTAGAAGATGTAAACTTATGATAAAAAAGATGTCAAAATTTTTTTATTAGCTAATAAATTAATTACATTATCTCAACCGTCAATAGGCTGATGATTGGCTTTGAGATACGATTTTCAACAACTCCTACTTATCCTAAAACCACTCATCATAGTATCTAATACCCATCTTCAACTTATGGTTGTCGAACTCCTTGATTGTTAGGGTTTTAGTGAAGGGGTCGGTTAGGTTCTCCTTTCCATCGATCTTTTGAAGATCGACGTCACCACGATCCACGATCTCATGGACCAAATGGAAGCAGCACAGAATGTGCTTTGTTCACTAGTGTGCCTTCGATTCCTTTGCTTGAGCTATGGCGCCAATGCTGTTGCAATAGAGCAAGACTGGACCATTAATGGAGGGTGCTACTTCAAGCTCGGTGATGAACTTCCTCAGCCACACAGCTTTCTTTGCTACATCTGATACTACCATGTAATCTACTTCGCAAATAGAGTTAGCCACTGTATGCTGCTTGAAACTTTTTCAATAGATGGCTCTACCATTTAGAGTAAAGATATATCCCAACACACTTTTACTATCATCATGATTAGATTGAAAGCTGACATTTGTAAACCCCACAAGCTTTAGATCTGACTCACCATAAATCAACTATTGGTCCTTAGTATCTCTCAAATACTTAAGGATGGTTTTAACCACCTTCCAGTGATTTTCTTTAGGGTCAGACTGGTATCTACTCACTACTCCTAGTAAGTATGCCACATTTGATCTCGTACATGTCATTGCATACATAATAGACCCCACTACTGAAGCATATGAAATTCTACTCGTACGCTCTCTTTCTTCAGGAGTTGTCCGACAATCCTTCTTAGAGAGAAAAATTCCTTGGCTTATCAAAAGATAGCTCTTTTCGAAATTCTCCATATTGAACCTCTTCAGCACAGTTTCTATATATGTGGATTGGGATATACCAAGCATCCTTTTAGATCTATCCCTATAGATCTTCATCCCAAGGATGTAGGATGCTTTACCCAAGTCCTTCATGGAGAACTATGGTGACAACCAAACTTTTATTCCTTATAGTGTGGGGGTGTCATTCTTGATTAAGAGAATATCGTCCATGTACAAAATAAGGAATACCACTGCTGGACCATTTTTTCATTTGTTAATGTAGGGTTCTTCTCCATTCTTAATGAAGCCATATGTTTTGATCACTTTATCAAAATGCATGTTCCAACTCTGAGATGTCTGCTTCAATCAACAAATGGATCTCTGAAGCTTGCACACCTTGGACTCATCTATGGATGTGAATCCTTCAGGTTGTATCATATACACCTCTTCAATCTGCTCTCCATTTAGGAAAGCTATCTTTACATCCATCTACCAGATCTCATAGTCCATGTGAGCAGCAATGGCAAGCATGATCCAAATGGACTTGAGCATTGCCATAGGAGAGAACGTCTCATCATAGTCAATACCATAATGTTGATGATATTCCTTGGCAACCAGATGGGCTTTATAGGTATCTACCTTTCCATCTGCATCCCTCTTCCTTTTGAAGACCCATTTACATCCAATGGGTTTAACCCCTTCAGGTGGGTCAACTAATGTCCACACATCATTAACCTTCATGGAATCCATTTTGGATCTCATGGCTTTTAGTCATTTCTCAGAGTTGGGTCTCTGCATCGCATCCATATAAGTGATCGGGTCCTCATCGTTCTCATCGAGTTAGATGGGATTACCATCCTAGATCAAGAATCCATAGTATCTGTTCGGATGGTGGGATACTCCATCGAATCGTCTTAATGGTGCAGGTTCACTAGGCTTCGGATCAAATCTGATCAAATCTGACTTAGATTCAATATTTTGTGTCAGACTTTCTACCTATTGAACTTCATCAAGTTCAACCTTAGAGGTAACAGTTCCTTCATCAAGGAACTCCTTCCAAAAAGGTTGCCCTAAGGCTGACGAACATCTTTTGTTCATCAGCATGGTAGAAATAGTATCCTTTGGTCTCTTTTGGGTACCCTATGAATGTACACTTGTCAAACCTAGGTCAAAGTTTGTCTATAACTAACCGTTTGACATAAGCTGGGCACCCCCAAACTCTAAGGTGTGAAAGTGCTAGCTTATGCCCTGTCCATATCTTATATGGAGTTTTAACTACAGACTTGGAATCCTATTTAATAGATAACAAGCCGATTCGAGTGCATATCCCTAGAAGGATATCGGTAAGCTAGCAAATCCCATCATGGATCTGACCATGTCTAGCAGAGTTCGATTCCTCCTTTCAGACACACCATTATGCTGTGGTGTTCCAGGAGGAGTCCATTAGGAGAGAATTCCATTCTCTCCTAGATATGTGAGAAACTCATCAGAAAGATATTCTCCTCCTTGGTTAGATCGAAGAGTTTTAATACTCTTTTCAATTTATTTTTCTACTTTACTTCGAAATTATTTGAACATTTCAAAAGAATTTAACTTATGTTTCATTAGATAGACATATCCATATCAGGATAGATCATCTATGAAAGTGATGAAGTAGACATATCCATCTTTGGCACTTGTGCTCATTGGTCCGCATACATCAGTATTACTAGACTTAAGAGCTCATTGGTTCTCTCACCTTTTTCAGTAAAAGGTGACTTGGTCATTTTTTCAAGAAGATAAGACTCATAGGTAGGAAGTGATTCACAATCATTAACTTCGAGGATTCCCTTCTGAGTCAACCTGTTTATCCTATTCTTGTTTATATAACCTAGCCTATAGTGCTATAAGTAGATATCTGATACACTATCTAATCTGGGGTGCTTGCTAGTAGAATAGATTATATTAACAGGTTGTGATAACATATATACACCATTGTTCAATTGTCCATAGAAAATAGTAACACCATTCACAATGACAATACAAACTCATTTCTTTATTAAAATTTTATAATTATTCATGGCCAAAAGGCCTACAAAAATGATATTTAGAAAGAAACTAGGATAGAAATGATAATCACTAAGAACAACGATATGAGATTCAAATACAAGTTTCAAAATTTCTAAAGTTAGAAGTGGAACTGGTCTTCCATCTCCAATGTTTAGGAATCTCTCACCTTGCTCAAATCTTCTACTGACCTGCAATCCCTACAATGAATTGCAAATATGGTAAGGGCTACCGGTATCCAATACTTAGTCAGTAATATCACAAATAGAGAAATTGTAAGGAGTTATCATATAAATACCTTGTCCAGCAATAGCTTGCTTCTTTCTCTGCCTATTTGGGTTTAGGAAGGCAATGTACTGAGGATAGTTCCTCTTCCAGTGCCTCCGCTTCTTGCGAAAGAAGCATTCTGCTTGACTCTTATCGAGCTTGGTCTTTAGGGTCTGAGCCTACATAGGTGTCCTAGCATGAACATGCACCTTCTTGGCTTTCTTCTTCTTATTCTTCTTCCCTTTTTCAAAGGATTGAGAATGAGAAGATGAACCTCCCACTAAGTTTATCGACTACTTATGGAGTTGGTGATCCTTCTCAAAGTTCTGAAGTAACATCAATAACATGTGGTAGTCCACTTCAGGCTTTGACATTCTATAATGTATAAGGAATGGGAGATAAGACTTGGGCAGCGAGTTCAGTATTGCATCTTTCCCAGATTGTTTGTGCAACAAAAAGCCGAGCTTGCTCAAGCGCTCTATCAACTCGATCATATGCAATACATGATCAGTGACAGAGGCACCATCTTGCATTCTGGCATTGAAGATGGCACAACTAGTCTCGTGCCTCTCAACATCATTGGGTGTGCCAAAAGAATCCTTTAACACTTAGAGCATTTTGTTTGGCTGAGCTATCTCAAACTTGTGATTGAACTCATCGTTCATCACAGCCAGCATAATGCAGCACATCATGGTTCGATCATTGACCCACTTCTAATAAGTGTCTTTGACTATTTCACATGCATTGGCAGCTGGCTCCTTAGGTGCAGGATCCGTCAGCACATATAGGATCTATTCATGCTCCAGGATAATCTTCAACTTTCGATACCAGCTATCGAAGTTGGATCTCACTAACTTATCATTGTCCAACAATGATCAGAGCGATAGACAAGTGGCCATGTTTGGACAAAGAAAAATCAAAACCTAATTAGTAATTGATTCATTAAACATAAAGATTTGAACTTTAATCAAAAGATTTCTTCCACTATTTTATTTGAATTGATAGCCTCTACCTCCAATTCAAGGAATTATCCTATTCCTTAGTGGGTACTATAATCCACAAAGACTGTACACAAGTCCAATTTTGGTTGATCCACTCATGTACATCTAAGAGTAGGTTCATAATCAATTATTTCTTCAAACAATTTTTAGTAATTAAATTTTACCCCAGGCCCTGATCAGTTGGCTTTAGCCTTCTCAGAAAAGGATCCAGTTAGGTCCAACCATTAATATGACCATACTTGGCCCATCCAACCAATGAATGATCAGGCCCAACTTTGGTTGGCCCACCTGACCACCATTTAAAAGGATGTATCCAAGAGATCATATAATGAATGATAATTCCATCAATCGATAAGCACCAGGCCTTTGGGCCTCCAATGATTATCCAACTGATGGATCCATTATCATCCACTTTAATGGGAGGCTATGATTCAGTTATCATATAACTATTTCATTTTAGGAACCTAATAATTTTAGAGGATTTATTTATAGAGGTGAGTAGGTCAGATTAACCAGCTTATCAAGATCCTCCCACTAACTTCACCAAGTCAGCTTAAGGGAGACCATTAATAGGCTGGTCTAGGAGCACCTAAATTAGTCAAGCTGATTTACCTAGCTGACATGGGTTAGCTTGAATAGTTAAGTGATCCGATCAAAACATAATCTCACCAAGAGATTGGATAAGTTTGATCAATGGAAGGATCTGCCAGGCTTGCCTTAGACACCATCAGAAATGGCCAGGTAAGCAAACTGCCAATTAAAAACCACTGATCTAGTATACCTTAGACACCAATTGGTTTAATTAGTTTCAATTAGATTAACCTAACAGTTCATGCTAGACCGCGTAGCCAAGAATCAAGTCCATCTTGGGTCTTGTTAAAGACATGGACTTGACCAACTATAACTATTGTAATTGATCTAGAAAATCCTTGACCTAATCTAAGACAACAATTGATTAGATTTAGTCAATTCTCCAATTAAATTCATTCTTTAATCTAACCCTAGGTCTAATCCAATTAATGGACCTAATCCCCACTAACCCATTTAACCCAATGTATTATGATTTGTTTCTTAGGATCTTCAATTCACAATCCTAGATCCTAATCAATCAATTTCTTAATTCTTAATTAAGTTTCGAGCTGAGGGTTGGGATTCGACTTTTTGAAAATAATTTTTATGTTTATAAAATATTTTTACAACATGATTCTATCAACCAAGTTGCATTTTGATTCATAATCAACATGTAAGTAAAATAAATATAAAACTACTTTAGATCTAATCTAAACAGGTTCATGTAATTGAAATAGTTTCAATAATAATCAATCATAAATCTCCCTAGATCAAATCTAACACATTTATGATGATTGAAATTAGATTAAAATATTTTTAATCAAATCATAAAATCTCTTAGATCTAATCTAAAATTTTATGATCAATATTTTAGATCAGCACGTACTAAAACAACCTATTCACTGTAAGGGGTGAACCTTACAGTAGGACAACCTTATGGAAGTCCATGCAATCTAAAAAATTTTATTTTTTTTAGATTTAATAATTAGATTATAAATTAGATATAATCTAAGAAATAATCTAGACATGCATAAAAATTAAGTAATAAGAACCTAGCTATTGATACCAATTGAAGAAACCAGATCTAGGATTTCACAGGAAGATCTTGAAACTTTTCCAAGATCTTGCAGCGAAAGACTTAAATAAATCTAAAATTTATTTAAATAACTATGTAAATATCTAGATCTTAGATCTATTACATGATTAAGGCATGATATTAAATCAAAAATTAAAATCAAATATGAAAGAAAAATATTGATCAAATCAACCTAGATCTACACTACATCAAATGTAGATTTGAAGTTTATAGATCAGATCTATTACCTGAGCAAATTTAGACATTCTAACTTTTTGATCTTGGCTTGAGGATGAAGTCATGAACCGCATATATGTCTGACCTCTAGGAGTCATCCACATGAGCCTACGATCTCTGATCTGAAGTTCGATGCAGAAAATCAGCATAGCATGCTAGTACTGTGCTGATCCTTCTTCGACAATTGATTCAATGCTTCCTTCTTCAAAATTTAGACTCTCCAAAATATGAGAAGAAAGATGAGAATTTGTTGATCGGAGACTCTCTCAAAAAATACTCAAAAGAAAGGAGGAGAGATTGAAAATAAAACAGCCCTAGAAGAAGATCCTCTTCTTCTTCTCTTTTCTCTCACCTAGACACCTAGTTTGGTGCCTATGGAACCCCCATGCCCAAGGATCCTCTTCCTCTAATTTTTTCACACCCCAAAACTCTCCTAAAGCTCTATATTCTACAAAAAAATTAAAAGAAAATTCATCTAATAAATAGAAAAAAAGAAGAGTCTAAGTTAGGTCAAATTCCAAGACTAAGAATATCCAAACATGGGAAGTTGTTGGGGCGCCCAACTCTTGGGTGCCTCCTCCATAATTTTTGGCATGGACCAGCAAGGGAGGGTGCATAAAAAATAATATTATTTTTGTAGAGTAAGAGAAGAATTAATTAAAAGATGGGACGGCACTCAAAGAAAGATGTTTTGGTTAATAAGGATTCTATCTCATAGAATCCTAAGCCGAACCAATTCCTCCTTTGACTTGGTCTTCTACCTAACTTCCAAATATGACTAGGAGGGAGAGAAGGGGTGTGGAAATTAGAAAGAAAGGGATTTTTCTAAAAATACCTAAAAAATAGGTATGGGGGTGTTGGGACCAGGGTGGCATAAGAAGATAGGGAGTCCTAGTCACACTAGGACTCCTATTTTGACTTGGTCAAACAAGATCTTTTAATCAAATAAAATCAAAATTAAACCAATCTAATTAAATAAGATCCTAACCTATTTAAGGAATTAATTAAATTAGATTTAATTCTAATTTATTTTTTAATCAAATTAGAAAATTGGGTTGATCCGAGTCCTAGTTAGACTAAGACTAGTTCTTCCATGCAGTTGGCTTATCCAATAAATCAATTAGACTTAATCCAATCCAGCCCAAAATAAATTTAATTAAATTATATTTAATTAGATTTAATCTTATCCTATTAGCTTAATCAAATTAAGCTAATTAGCATTTTACTTGCTAATCGATCCTCCTTCAACACTTGCACTAGGTTAAAAACCAATCGTATTGATTGTTTAACCCTAGAAGGATTCTTAACCATTGATCAACCATCCGATCATATCATAATCTCTAATGTATGTGATCTCAAAGGTTTGAATCTAAGCTGATAGCATAGGAATAATTTTTTTTACCAATCAAAGTGACTATCTAGCAATAATATCCGACGGTCGGATAGGTTGAAGGTGTAGAATACCATTCTTAGGATCCATGCAGATATAGTTTCCATATAATTCATCCCCTTGACCACAATACTCATAGGATACCTAAGAGTTCAATAGATAACTCTGATCATATTATCCACATTGTATTTCAAAATATCAAATCCATTTGATGGATTATCTTAGCCAAGGTTTTGCTATATTGAAAAACAGTGATACATTCTTCTCCAACTCCTAGAGTGGTCAATTCCATCTTGATCACACTCCGACTTTACAAGTACTTAACTATGCTTAGAAGCCTTTCATTGCTAAATTAGAAATTTAGTTAGTTCAGTACCAAAGCACAATGAGTTGCTTGCAAGTGACTGAGGTGATCTTAGGTCTAAGGGATACTTATGTGAGGATTTATGGTGCTTCCAAGCCTTGGAAGGCTACGGAAGGAGTCAGGAGGGTGGCTCTAGGGATTTCAGAGGCTTGGTTGGTGCTTCGGAGATCTAGGACATAAGATGAAGCAAGAAACCAAAGCCAGAGAATCAAGACTATAGAAAGAAGATTTTCTATAGGTTAGCTGGCTCAGTCCAAAATTGGGTCGGCTAAGTCTCAGTGCATAGGCAAAATAGAGAGCTACACATTCGAAACTGCTAGCATGGCATAGAACTAGGCCAGCTCAATTTCAGACTAAGCCGACCCAGTGGAACTTAGTCGGCTCAGTGCTAAGACTGAGTCGACTCAGTGCACGGGCAGAGTTATGCGAGGGTCTATTTTGGGCTAGGGTTTGGGATGATCCTAGGTGTATTAAGACTTGGTTTGAGAGGTCTTAAGGTGACTAACTCATGTATGGATCGGGTCTAGATCCAGAGGATGAGAGCATGGGAGACATGGGTGTACATGGACTCGATGAGTGCTTTCATGTATTGGATAAGTCGGAAAGTTTTTTGGTTGGGCCTAATGGTTATGTATAAATACATAGATTGTGTTAAGGTTTTGTAAGGCTGTGAAAGCTGTGGAATACAAACTTTTTCTTCCTCAACACTCTTCTTCTCTTCTCTCTAGAGTTGCCACCTTAGGATTCTTGAAGAAGGCTTAGAGAAGGGGGGCGTCTCCCTCAAGCCCAAGAAGGGAGGCACCCCATCATAGTTTCAGGTGAAGGATCGATGGTTTGCTGCCCATAGAGAACATCATAGGTTTCTTCAAGTCCGTGCTAAAGATTAGGGGCTTTCGTAACATGGTATCGAGGCTTGTGATGCCAAGGATGATTGGCGTTCGAGCGA
This sequence comes from Cocos nucifera, assembly GCA_006176705.1. Lineage (NCBI taxonomy): Eukaryota > Viridiplantae > Streptophyta > Magnoliopsida > Arecales > Arecaceae > Cocos > Cocos nucifera. Next base: position 381,527 of record QRFJ01000326.1, read on the forward strand.
TATCATGGAACATCAATTGGTATCAGGGAGAGGTGATGCTAGTTGGTGCACTTACATCTAGTATCAGAGCCTGATGGTGCATGGAAGGGAAGGAGAAGTCGTACAAGATGAAATCAAAAATCTGCACAAGAATTCTATGGTATGTCTCAAATTTATCTTTGTTATTGCTGTGGTTTAGCCAACTGAAAGCAATGGGTTGAAGGTGGAGGTTGAGAGGATTAACGAAAAGAGATTTTCTCAGGGTGAAAAGATTTGGTGCATGATTTTGCTGATCGATCTTGGTGGAAAGGCTGGAGTGTATGATAGTTATGTGATAGGTAGGAAGCACTGGAGTGCTGCAGTAGTGCTTCCCTGGAGATGCAGGATTGAGAGAAGCTCGACGATGCAGTAGCCGAAGGAGGTATCTCAATAGAGAGCATCAGGGTTCTCTAGAAAGATGGGCAGTGTAGGGCTATTGAAGAGAGGTTTTTCAAGGGGTAATGGTCAAAGAAAGGCTGAAGAAGCAACTATACGTCCTTTGGTGTTAGGAAGGCAGAGAAGTAGTTGGAGATGTATTCAGCAGTTCGACCAGAGTATGGATTTATGAAGCCTTGAGAGTGATGGAGATGGATGATCCTTGAAGGTCTAGCAGGTTAGGGCTAGGTAGCTATAGAGTGACATAGAGATGAGTCAGAGAGCATTGGAGTACTATTGAAGCGCTATCCTAGAGGCACAGGAGCTGAGAGAGGCTCGATGGTGCAGCAGTCGAGGAGTGTATCTTAGCAGATGGTGTCAAGGGCTTCTTAGGGAGATCGGGAGTAGGTCTTAGGGATAGCAAAGAGGTCTCAAGGAGCGCTAGGAGGTCTCAAGCAGTCGGGAGTATCATGAATCAGGTTTCTTCTATAGAAGCACCAGGTAGAGTAATGGTTTAGGTGGAGGATGGTTCTCCGGGTGCAACTGAAGTGATGGCTGGTGTAGGGGCAGAAGAGAAGGACTTAGGTGGAATTTTCTAGGGTTCAATCACTAGATTCAGAAGAGTTGGATGAGCTCTTTAGATTTTGAAGGTGCCCATAGGTTGTGAAGGTATCTGAGATAGCTTTGAAGGGGTCTGTAGAGTGCGGAGTGCTCGAAGGGGCAGCGACGATGTTTGAGGTGCAATGGCTGGCTCAGTAGTGCAGCATTGAGTGGTTGGCCTCGAGGGACTCGATGATAGAGTCAACTTCTACAATATTAGGTGGACTTCGGATATAGGTGGAGCTCCGTAGTGGTGGCTTCACAAGTGGAGAGAAAATTTGACATGAGTTTAGAGCGTTGGTGATGCATAATTCTAGGTGGAGCGGCGTGTGCAGGTGGACAAGTATAACTCTGAGGAGATCGTGTCAGGTGGTACAGCATGTGCTAGTGCAGAAATACTATAAATTCTCCAAAAATATTTAGAAAATCATGGAACATCAATTGATATCAGGAAGAGGTGATGCCAGTTGATGCGCTTACAACTTATACCTATATCCTATTGTAGACATTCTCGACAGCAGAATGCTCTGAAGTTGGTCATGTTCAATGATGATGTGCCCATACATCTCACCTATATGCCATACCAATGTCTCCACACATCTTTATTAAGAGGACAACCAACCTATGCTCGATAGATGCTGTCATCCTAATTAACAGCCTATCATTTGATCGTGAACAAATTTAAGGACTAATCGATAAATCTTCTTTTTGTCGAAACTAAATAGTCCTAAGGACTTCATTGCAACAATGGAGTTCATTAGAAGATGTAAACTTATGATGATAAAAGATGCCAAAATATTTTTTATTAATTAATAAATCAATTACAATATCTCAACCATTAACAGGCTTCCTATTGCTGAAGCATAAGAGATCTTGCTCATGCGTTCAATCTCCTTGGATGTGTTGGGACACATCTTCTTGGAGAGATGAATGCCATGTCTGAAGGGCACCAATCCCCTCTTGGAGTTTTTCATGCTAAACCTCTTAGCACCTCCTCAATGTACATCTTCTATGAGAGACCCAGCATCCTATTTGGTCTATCTTTATAGACCTTAATTTCTAGAATAAAGGAAGCCTCTCCTAGGTCTTTCATGGAGAATTCTTTAGACAACCACATTTTGACTGTAGTCAACATGGAAATATCATTTCTAATTAGGAGAATGTCATCCACGTATAGTACGAGAAAGACAACAGCGCTCCCACTGACCATTTTAAAAATATAGGGCTCCTTTTTGTTCTTGATGAATCCAAATAATTTGATTACATCATTGAAATGAGCATTCCAACTCTGAGATGCTTGCTTAAGTCCATATATGGACATTTGCAGCTTGCAGACCTTGTGATCAGTATCACTGGATGTGAAACCCAGCAGCTGTTCCATGTAGATGTTGTCCTCAAGATATCCATTTAAGAATATCGTTTTCACATCCATCTACCAAATTTCATAATCAAAACAGGCTACAACAACAAGCAATGTACGGATGGATTTGAGCATGGCTACTGGTGAAAAAGTATCCTGATAGTCAATACCTTTGCACTGACTATATCATTTTGCTACGATCCTTGCTTTGAATGTCTCTACATTTCCATCGGTACCTATCTTTCTCTTGAAGATCCATTTACACCCAATAGGTACTATACCTTCAGATGGATCTACCAAGGTTCAGACTTGGTTCGAGTGCATTGAGTCAATCACTGACTTCATTGCCTCTAACTATTTTTCGAAGTCGATATCTGATATCGCCTCATCATAGGTTTTGGGATCATCACCATGAACCCCTTTTCCTATAAGGAACATTTCCTCTACATCCTCTGAAATAGTACCTAAGTACCTTTCAGGAGGATGAGAAATTTTTTCTGATCTACGAGGTGGATGAGGTAGTGATTGGATTGGCTCAATCTTATTGGGTTCCATAGGTTCCTTGGCTCGTGGCTTTTGGGAGACTTTCTCCTCGAGCCTAATCTATCTTTCGATGCCATTATCTTGAATAAACTATTTTTCAAGAAAGATGACATGTCAACTCACAATCACATTATGATCTTTTAGGAGATAGAGAAAATATCTTAATGAATCTTTAGGATATCCAATAAATCGAGCTCTAAAGGATCTAGACTCTAATTTGTCTACCTATTATCTCTTGACATGGATCGAACAATCCCAAATTCTGAGATGACTCAAACTTGGCTTCTTACCATTCCATATCTCATATGGTGTGGTAGGAACAGTTTTAGATGGAACCTGATTCAATAGATATATAGAGGTCAATAGGCTATGTCCCCAAAGAAACTCAAGAAGATCCGTGATGCTCATCATGGATTGAACCATATCTAATAGGGTCCGATTTATTCATTCTGAAATTTTGTTGAGTTGAGGCATTCTAGGTGGAGTCCATTGTAAGACTATGCCATTTTCCTTAAGATAGTCTAGGAATTCATAACTAAGATATTCGCCTCCTCGATTTGATCAAAGAATCTTAATAGATTTTTCTATTTATTTTTCTACTTTGAGTCTGAATTTTTTGAACTTTTTAAAAGCTTCAGACTTATGTCGCATCAAATACACATACCTGTATCGAGATAAATCATCGATAAAGATGATGAAGTAGACGTAATTGCTCCTGGCTGGTATATCAAATGGGCTGCACACATCAGTATGTACTAGGACAAGTAGGTCTGTGGCCCTTTCCCCATGTCCCATAAAAGGAAGCTTGGTCATTTTGCCATGAAGGCATGATTCATAAATCAGATATGACTCAAAAGTCAATAGACTCAATAGCTCAGATTTCTCCAATTTGTTTACCCTATCTTTAGCTATATGATCTAGCCTAAGGTGCCAAAAATATCTATCGTTTAGATTATCCCTAGGTCACTTTGATCCTATGGCATTTATGTTTTGCTTGATATTAAAAATAGAAACATCAATATGTAACTGATGGAGACCATTTATAAGGAAACCACTTGCAATTTTATTTCTTTCATAAAGAATATTATAATAGTTCTTAAGAAAACTAATTACATAGCCTTTCTATGCTAAACATGAAATAGAAATCAAATTCTTGCTTGTTGCAGGCATAAAAAAATAGTCTCTAAGTACTAAGTCTAATCCTGACGGTAATCATACAGGTTAGATTTCCACGGCCACAACAGCAACTCTTGCTCAACTTTCGATGCGTAGGATCATTTCACCATCCCTCAGCCTCCTACTATTCTTAAGATCCTGCATAGAAGTGCACAAGTGAGCACTAGAACCAGAGTCAAGCATCCAACTAGATATAGAAAAAATCGTAAGATTAGATTCTATAATGAGCATACCTCTAGAAGAACCTGCTTCCTTCTTATTCTTTAGACTGGCTAGGTAAAGAGGGCAGTTTTGCTTCCAATGACTGTTAGTGCTACAATAAAAATATTTTTCTTTATCAGCGGCCTTCTTCTTCAGCTCTGCCTTCTTCTTCTCACCATTCATCTTCTGCTTCTTTGTGGACTTCTTCTTTTCAAAAGACTTTCTCTTAGAAGAAGTCCGCTCCACAGTAAGTACCAGCCTTTAGAACTTTTCATAGAAAGCTCAACAGTAACCAGCATATTCATGAGCTCAGCCAAGGTATTTTGAAGTTTATGCATATGATAGTTCATGATGAACTATCCATATGCATCAATCAAGGACTACTGAATTATGTCAGTCTACAGATCCAGATCTAACTTGACATCGAGCTTCTCAAGCTCTTCTAAATTTTTGATCATTATAAGATAATGATCTTGGACTGACTCTCCATCATGCATTTGAGCCTTAAAAAGTCTTTTAGTGATTTGATATTTAGCTGCACGACTCTGTTCACCAAACAACTCTTACAGGTGAGCCAACATTTGATGGCTAGTCTTAATATCTTCATGTTGGCGCTGGAGCTCATCAGACATCGAGCCCAATATGTAATATCTTGCTTTGTTATCTTCATCTACTTCTTGAGAGATGCTCTCTGATCAGCAGGTAAGATGGGAGGATCCTGTTCCTACACATGAGCCAACTTCTTAGAACCTAAAATAATTTTGAAGTTCTGGAGCCAATTCTTATAGTTGGGTTCGGTCAGTCTATAGGTGTCCAGGATTTGGGCTAGTGGATTGGACGCAGATATTTTTCTGTAGAGAGTCAAAGTTTCTAGTTAGATTTTATATTAGATTTAAATAATTTATTTAAAAATTTTACTTTTAAATAAATTAGGCTTCCACTATTTTCTCAGATCCCTACACTTTCTTGGCAAAGATGCAAAAAACTTCATGATTATAGATTTTTAGTGGATGGTGCGGTCCCACCAACTAATTCACCACCTCACCTAATAGTTATTGATGATGGATCAATCGATGAGTGGACAACTCTTGTCCAATGACTCTCTTACCATGGTGCATCCAAACTTAATCTCTAATTCATGAATCTCACCATGTCTGGAATATTGATTCACTCCTTAGTTAAGTCAGACCCACCATTTGCATAGATTAGATTCTTGATTGGGGCCCTCACCATATCAAAAATATTAAGCCCAATCCATTCTCCAACCCCTAGCATCCAATGCCTAATAGACATGGTTGCATCTTTTCGGTGCAACTGAACCACTATATCCAGTCGAGAACAATCAACCCCGAAAAGGGTCCGTACATCTATAGTGGTGGAAGATCTTAGACTTAATATTTTTTTAGAAATATTTAATTTAGGTCTCTTTAAACTTGACGTGACTTAGTTATAATAATTTTGACTAACCTAGTGGCATGGGTTGGCTCGAATTATTAGCCACCTCAAATCAGAACTGGATCGACATAAGTGGCCAAGTAAGTGAGATCGGTGGAAGGGATATGCTATTAACTTGACAAGAATGCATTTAGGTCAAGTAGCTTCCAATTAAAAATTAGTTGGTCGTGTCTGCCAAACTTACCTTAGACACCAAATTATCGAATCAAAATTGTTGGTGCAAAATCTGGTTGATGTCGGATCGAGCTGAAGTTGGGGAAGAAGAGGTCGCCACCAGTGACCTGCAAAACAAAGTACCATCTGGAGTCGGTGGTGGTGGCTCCGATAGGATCCTCCGATGATCAAGTTAGCTCTTCTGGCCAACAAAAATAGAGTGCTCAGAAAAGAATTCAACAGAGTTCTGGAAAGAAGAAGAGAGCTTAGAGAAAATATATCTAGAGGGTTCCATTTATAGATGGAGTTTGGAGTAGATTGATAGTGGCAACCATAATCGTCTGATCGTGGATTGCTCAAGACCATATGAAATTTATTATGAAGAAAGGTGTCACCCATAGTAGATACGTAATGATAGTCGTAACCATCCGATAGTGGGGTCATCTATAGTAGACTGATAAATGACATTCATAACCATCCGATAGTGGGGTCGCCTGTAGCAGACTAATAAATGACAGTCGTAACCGTCCGATAGTGGACTGCTTAAGACCACGTGGAGTTTGTTATGGAGAGAGATGTCCGTTGTCATGATGTATCCATTCGTTGAGATTTAAGAGTCGAAGTCCAGAGGAAGCAGGCATTGGTTGGTGAAGAGCTTTAACATATATCAATTTTAGAGAAGTTTGGACTCCTAAAGGGAATACGGCTAGAGGAGATCATCCAGGAGGAATACAACTTAAAATCTAGAAGTAATCCATTGAAGAAATTCGGATGGAGTTCGACTGATGGAGAAGTCCAAAAGGAGTTTGACTTTTGAAGGAATCCAACTAAAGGAGAAATTCGAAAGGAGTTCGGCTCTTAGAGAAATCTGACTGAACAAGAATTTCGAAAGAAGTTCGACTGTTGGAGAAATCCGATTGAAGGACAAGTACAGAAGGAGTATGGCTCTTGGAGAAATTCGATTGAAGGAGAAGTTTGGAAGGAGTATGGCTGCTGGAGGAATTCGACTGAAGGAGAGGTCTGAAAGCAGTTCAGCTCTTAAAATCCAACTGAAGGAGAAGTCCGGAAGGAGTTCGGCTGCTAGAGAAATTCGATTGAAGGAGAAGTCCAGAAGGAGTCTGGCTCCTAAAGGAATCTGATTGATGGAGAAGTCCAGAAGGAGTATAGTTGTTGGAGGAATCCGACTGAATAAAAAGTTCGGAAGGAGTTCAGCTCCTAGAGGAATCCGATTGAAGGAGAGGTCTGAAAGAAGTTTGACTCCTGAAGAAATCTAATTGAAGGAGAGGTTCGAAAGGAGTTTGACTCCTGAAAGAATCTAACTAAAGAAGAGGTCTGGAAAGAGTTCGGCTCTTGAAGGAATTCGACTGAAGGAGAAGTCTAGAAGGAGTTCGACTTCTGGAAGAATCCGACTGAAGGAGAAGTCCGAAAGGAGTTTGGCTCCTTGAGGAATCTGACTGAAGGAGAAGTTCGGACTAAAGGAGAATTCTCGATTGAAGCTGCTGAAGGAGGTCGAATTGAAGGAGAATTTCCGATCGAAGCTCTTCTATGATTACCAGTTACATTAGGCTAAGATTAGACTGGACTTCGACAGGAGCAGGATTTATTCCCAACAATAATCTCCCTACTCCCAAGTTTGAAATTGAATTTAAAATTTAAAGGAAGGGAGGAAAAAGAAGGCAATGATCAAAGTCCACGAGCTCGACCTCAGCTTTCTAGAGGAGGAAGATGATGTGGATGCGGGATCGTCTAATGCTGTAGTCGACCTTTCCTTCAACGAGCTTGCTTCTGGCCTATTTGAACCTACCATAGAGGAGCTCAAACCAGTTCGAAAACCTAAGGCTCATTTTTCTCTCTATCGTCTTCTTATGAAATGCTTGTTGTGGATGCCGAGCTTGTTGTAGATGCCAGGCTTATTGTGGACATCAAACTAGGACCTTTTCTGCAAATTAGGATAAGGTTCTGCCTTTCGCATTTGATGTAGTCAGGTTGTCATGGGAAAACATGTGTAAGGATTCTTCACCGAGCTTCTTTCTTCTCCACGTCTTTGATCCACGAGTTTCCAACTTTTGCTCATGTTAGGATGAGGCTTTTCTTCTATTCTTATCGTGGCTTATCGGGGTGCATTAGGGGCATCAGTATGATCTCTCCCTCCATCCTATCTTATATCGATGAGGTCATCAGCTTTGCTCACGTTAGGACGAGGTTCTCCTCCTATTCCTAACATGGCTTGTGGAGGCAAATTTGGGCCGTTGACAGGGCCTCTACCCTCACCTCATCTAAAATAAACAAGGCCTTCTACTGTGCTCACATTAGGACGAGGTTCTCCTCCTATTCTGAATGGGCTGTAGGGGCACCTTAGGGCCGTTGTTAGGGCCTCTCTCCTCATCTCATCAAAAATGAATGAGGCCTTTGACTTTGCTCGTGTTAGGACGATTTCCTTCTATTCCTATGGGCCTAGGGGTACCTTAGGGCCATTGTCAGGGCCTCTCCCCTCATCTCTCTAAAATAATGAGGCTTTCGACTTTGCTTACTTTTAGGATGAGGTTTCCTCCTATTCCTAACGAGCTGTAGGGACACTTAGGCCATTGTTAGGACCTCTCCCCTCATCTCATCTAAAAGAATAGGCTTTTGACTTTGCTCACTTAGGACGAGGTTCTCCTCCTATTCCTAACGAGCTGTAGGGACACCTTAGGACCATTGTCAGGACCTCTCCCTCATCTCGTCTAAAATGAATGAGGCCTTCGACTTTGCTCACGTTAGGATAGGTTCTCTCCTATTTCAACGGGTGGGGCACCTTAGGGCTGTTGTTAAGGCCCCTCCCTCATTTCATCTAAAATGAATGAGGCCTTCGACTTTTTTCATTTAGAATGAGGTTCCTCCTATTCCTAATGGGTTGTAGGGATATTGGGCCATTGTCAGGGCCTCTCCCTTCATCTCGTCTAAAATGAATGAGGTCTTCGACTTTGCTCACGTAGGATGAGATTCTCCTCCTATTCCTAATGGACTATAAGGGCACATTAGGAAAGTTGTCAGGGCCTCTCCCTCATCTCGTCTAAAATGAACCAGGTCTTTGACTTTGCTCATATTAGGATGAGCTTCTTCTCCTATTTCTAATGGCTTAGGGGCACATTAGGGCCATTGTCAGGATCTTTCCCTCATCTCGTCTAAAGTGAACGAGATCTTCGACTTGCTCATATTAGGATGAGATTCTCCTCTTATTCCTAACATAGCCACTTTTGATTGCTTCTTTCCTATCGTCACATAGTTTTTGATACTAGAAAATAATAATGTTGAGATGGAGGAGTTTTATTAAAGAAAAATTACTGACAGTACATTTTCAAATTTTCTGAATTCCAAGGTTATGAGAGTGTTGTTCCTCTGAGCTCCTTCAGGCGATAAGCTCCAGGCCGAACGACCTCCTCTATTTCATATGGGTCTTCCTAATTTGGGGCAAGCTTTTCATGACTCTAAGGCTGAGAGATGGCGGCTCGCTGAAGCACTAAGTCTCCTAGAGATACTGTTGATGATGCTGATGAAGGAAAAAACCTTATTTCCTGGGTCAGATTCGTTTAGATCTGATTGGATCAAGAGAAATATTTCAAAAATTTTTCTCTAAGATCCTAATCAGATTTGAGACTCTTCATATCTGATCTTATTGATCTAATAAAATAAAATAAAATAAAAATTAAATTAAATCTAATTTAAATTGTATCTTATTTTGGGTAATCAATTATCTATGATGATCTTGATGTTTGCCTAAGGTTTTGGACGTAGACCATGCAAGCGCCTACCAGTATCCACTCAGGTAGATCTAGAGATTTTTCTCCTTCTCAATCAATCCTTGAAAAAATTAGATCTAGATCTGATCTTGAAGGTCTTTAAAAACTCTTTTGAAGAATAACATTGTCTTTTGCTGCAGTACTGCCTTCTTCCTTTCCTATCGCCTTTTGCTTGCTTGGTTCGCAACCTAACTCATGGCCCAAAACCTCTTAGGCATTGAGAGGAGAGAGATGACCAGAGGGTGGCATGAAGGAGGGAGAGAATCTTTGTGCATGGGCTAAAGTAGAGCTTCAATTCTAGGTGCAGACAAGGATTTATATGGACCCTGCTGCACATATGTAGTGCCACATCATCCTGCCAATCATGGTCTTTTTATGCAATCAGATCTAAATCTGATTGATGGATGACATCATCTGATCTAATCAGATTAAGTCCCTTAAAACTCTCCTTAGATCGTGCAAGATTGGGTCAAACAAGTCTTCTCGCACCATCTACGGTTGATTTTCCTAAAGCAACTGGAGTCCCATCTATATGGACTCCAAAAACCTTATCCCACATGGGGTACACTCCTCTGTAGACATGCGCCCCTCGTATGTCTACTTTTTAGTAAGGGACAAGGCCAAGGTTCTCTCCTATGGGTGCATGATACATGGCAGATGTCTAAGTGTCAAAGGTCAACATTTGACCAAAGTCCAAAGATAAGATTTAGCAGGTGACGAAAAATGATAGGTTATTGTCTCAAATTTATCTTATAAATTAAGACAATCCTTTTCTGATCTAGACAAGCCCCAGTCAAGACCAAATAGAGATTCCTGAGTGACTCCAAACATATTTGGCTCAGTCGAGATAAGTTTTTAATAAATTGTTAAAGAAGAAACATTAGGCTCAATCGTGTGCTAGCATGATTTCCTTGAACCTAATTGAATTTTATTCAAATCAATTTGAACTGGTTTTAATCTAATTGATGATATCCAGATCCAAAACCCTTGTTTGTGTGAA
>QRFJ01000326.1:392211-425365 GCA_006176705.1 Cocos nucifera
AAGCTTTTCATGACTCTAAGGCTGAGAGATGGCGGCTCGCTGAAGCACTAAGTCTCCTAGAGATACTGTTGATGATGCTGATGAAGGAAAAAACCTTATTTCCTGGGTCAGATTCGTTTAGATCTGATTGGATCAAGAGAAATATTTCAAAAATTTTTCTCTAAGATCCTAATCAGATTTGAGACTCTTCATATCTGATCTTATTGATCTAATAAAATAAAATAAAATAAAAATTAAATTAAATCTAATTTAATTGTATCTTTATTTTGGGTAATCCAATTATCCTATGATGATCTTGATGTTTGCCTAAGGTTTTGGACGTAGCCATGCAAGCGCCTACCAGTATCCACTCAGGTAGGATCTAGAGATCTTCTCCTTCTCAATCAATCCTTGAAAAATTAGATCTAGATCTGATCTTGAAGGTCTTTAAAAACTCTTTTGAAGAATAACCATTGTCTTTTGCTGCAGTACTGCCTTCTTCCTTTCCTATCGCCTTTTGCTTGCTTGGGTCGCACCTAACTCATGCCCAAAACCTCTTAGGCATTGAGAGGAGAGAGATGACCAGAGGGTGGCATGAAGGAGGGAGAGAATCTTTGTGGCATGGGCTAAAGTAGAAGCTCTCAATTCTAGGTGCAGACAGGATTTATATGGACCCTGCTGCACCATGTAGTGCCACATCATCCTGGCCAATCATGGTCTTTTATGCAATCAGATCTAAATCTGATTGATGGGATGACATCATCTGATCTAATCAGATTAGAGTCCCTTAAAACTCTCCTTAGATCGTGCCAAGATTGGGTCAAACAAGTCTTCTCGGCACCATCTAGGTTGATTTCCTAAAGCAACTGGAGTCCCATCTATATGGGACTCCAAACCTTATCCACATGGGGTACACTCCTCTGTAGACATGCGCCCCTCGTATGTCTACTTTTTAGTAAAGGGACAAGGGCCAAGGTTCTCTCCTATGGGTGCATGATACATGGGCAGATGTCTAAGTGTCAAAGGTCAACATTTGACCAAAGTCCAAAGATAAGATTTAGCAGGTGACGAAAAATGATAGGTATTGTCTCAAATTTATCTTATAAATTAAGACAATCCTTTTCTGATCTAGACAAGCCCCAGTCAGACCAAATAGAGATTCCTGAGTGACTCCAAACATATTTGGCTCAGTCGAGATAAGTTTTAATAATTGTTAAAGAAGAACATTAGGCTCAATCGTGTGCTAGCATGATTTCCTTGAACCTAATTGAATTTTATTCAAATCAATTGAACTGGGTTAATCTAATTGATGATATCCAGATCCAAACCCTTGTTTGTGTGATCCAGTTAGGTTCAGTTTCATATGGTAATGGGATATGTCATGATATTTATCATCAACATCATCGAAATACCTTCCGATGGATCATAACTTTTTTTATTCCGACAACTAGTATCATCGATCATCCAAATCATTCTAATTGCTCCAAAAATCCATCAGTGACACCTAGCAGCATATGGTGGCAATCCATCAGAATTGAAAGTGAATGTCTCGGTGTAATTTTTTGTGTGATTAAGTTTTTCTATCTTGAGCCCCGATCAAATTAGGGTTAAGGTGATCTCGTCAAATCCTAATTTTTGTCATGTAAATTAATCATTCGATTCAAGTCCAATGTGAAAACCCTAATAGAACTCTTTCTAATATTTCACTCTACCATGGCTATGGGCTTATGGACTTGATTCTCATGATCATCATAGGGCTGCTCCTCTTCTATCAAGATAGATAGATCCCCTATTGGTGCAATCCAATTCCTACAATGAACATGCTATAGCCAACATACGCCTCAGGATTCTGAATGGCTAGAAAATTGAGTTATGATGTAGTCAAACTATAACACCCTCAAGGTGAACTGCTGATGCACCTCAGATCAAAGAACTAGACACACCACTGCAGCTTCGAGCCAGTCATCGATGAGAAGGTAGACTTTCTCATGACTGCTCGAGGTGGTCACACTCAGTGCCCTCGTTCTTGAATGAGTACCTGTACTCTTACTTTGGTGTCTCTACATCATAGACTTAAGACTCATCTATCCTAAAGAAATGATCATATTCCAACATTTTGGATCGATCACCATCCTTATGATGATCCTACGGTCGGGAGCATTTTATGAGTTAATAATAAAAATTCATGTCTTAAATTTTTAACTCTTGAAAATATGAACTATCATTGCCATTAACTCAAGGGATGTATCACAGACACTTTCAAATACACATTATGATAGAAAATAATCCATTTTATTATTTATAGTCAAAATTATAATTTTGCCCTTAGAAATGTATTACAAGTGTCAACCAATCTGGCTTTTAGGGCACACATATCTAACAGCCGAGAGGCGACCGATCTCCTTATTGTTTTTTCCTCCTTGGTGGTTTTAGTTGTGATACTACCCTCAGATGATCTTCTCTTACTTCATGCCGACGTCTGAGGAATTCATCCAGCAGGCCTCTCCTGATGAGCTCCTCAATCTCGTCTTGAAGCTGAATACATTCTTCAGTATCGTGGACGTGATCATGATGATACAAATAGTACTTGCTTCAATTGCGCTTATTTGGAGGAGATCATAATTCTTCTGGTCTTGATAGTTGATTCTTAATTTTCATCAGAACTTGAGTTTAGGAGCATAATTGTGGAACCTTCTGGGGGGAGAACTTCTTCGCATCCTTCTATCGGAGCTTCTTTGACGATGAGCTCGAGGAGGAGTTCGGGCTCGCTTGCGCTCGAGGGGAGTCCGTGAGCATGGTCGAACTTCATTCAATCCTCTATCAGCTGCAAGTTTGTTAGACTCATCCACCTACCGCTCTCCTACGGTTTTCTCATCTTTCAATTTGAAGGCTTCTTCTGCTCGGGCATATCCCTCAGCCTGAGCTAGCAGATCAGCAAAGTTCCTAGGATACTTCTTCTCCAAGGAGAATAGCAAATCATTCTTCTGAAGGCCATCCTTAAGTACGGCCATTGCAATAGGCTAGTTTAGGTTTCGGTCCTCCAATGCAGTAGCATTAAATTGGGTGATATAAGCTTGGATAGATTTTTTCTCCTTCTGCTTGATATTCATCAAATAATCCAAACCTCGATGCGGACGTCAACTGCTGACGAAGTGAGCTACAAATTGATGTCTCATCTGGTCAAAAAAGAAGATCATATTTGGCTTCAATATAGAGTACCAGTTTCTTGCTGCTCCCTTTAAGTTAGATGAAAAAACTCGACATAAGATGGCGTTTGGTACACCATGGAGCAGTATCATAGTCTGGAAGCCCTCCAGGTGATCGATCAGATCAGAGGTTCTATCATAGCTTTCAAATTAGGAAAGCATGAAGTTTGGTGGAATGGGCTCTTGCATGATCCTTTAAGAAAAAGAAGGGTTAGTGGAAATATTATTACCATGTGAAGAAGTATGACAGAGCTCTTTGATTCATCGGCTCATTTTCTAGGGCCTTTGATTCAAGAGATCTTGACAATCATTGATCTCCAGAGTTTTCTGATGGGATGGAGGCAAAGCTCCCCTTGGATCGAGTCATGGTTCGAGCAAGGGTTCTCCACCCTCTGCTTTCCCTTTTCGGATGTCATGGTCGGCTAGCCCAAGTCGGCCATCCTCCAATCGGATCATAGGGCTCCAAAGAAGCCTGCTCTAGTCGAATTGGCATTGGAGCCTGACGATGTATGGCCTACACTGCCTCTGTGAGATCGCAAAGAAGAACTCTAGAGAGGAAGAAGAGAGATTGCTGATGAGCACTCCTTTAAGAACAAGAGAACTTTAGGAATAGTTATGCCTTCCTTCTAGCATCAATCCTGTTGGTGCAGAATCTGGTTGACGTCGGATCGAGCTAAAGTTGGAGAAGAATAGATCGCCATCGGTGATCTGTAAAATAAAGTTCCATCCAGAGTTGGTGGTGGTGGCTTCGGTAGGACCCTCTGATGATCAACTCAGCTCTTCTGGCCAACAGAAATGGAGTGCTTAGAAAAGAATTCAACAGAGTTTTGGGATGGAGAAGAGAGCTTGGAGAAAACATATCTAGAGGGTCTTTTTTATAGATGAAGTCTGGAGTAGATTGATAGTGACAACCATAATTGTCTGATCGTGGGCCACTCAGGGCCACATAGAATTTATTACAGAGAGAGGTGTCACCTATAGTAGACTGATAATGATAGTTGTAACCATCTGATAGTAGGATCGCCTATAGCAGACTGATAAATGACAGTCATAACCATCCGATAGTTGAGTTGCCTATAGTAGACTGAAAATGACAGCCGTAACTATTCGGTAGTAGGCTGCTCGGGGCCACGTAGAGTTTGTTATGGAGAGAGGTGACCGTTGTTGTGATATGCTCATTCGTTGAGATTTAATAGTCGAGGTTCGAAAGAAGCAGGTATTGGTTGGTAAAGAGCTTTGACATATATCAATTTTAGAGGAGTTCGGACCCTTCAAGGGAATATGACTAAAGAGGATCATCCGAAAGGAATACTACTTGAAATCTGGAAGTAATCTATTGGAGGAATCTGGATGAAGTTCGACTGATGAAGAAGTTCAGAAGGAGTTTGGCTCCTGGAGGAATTCGATTGAAGGAGAAGTTTGAAAAAATTTGGTTCCTGAAAGAATCTAACTGAAGGAGAAGTCTGGAAGGAGTTTGACTGCTAGAGGAATTAGACTAAAGAAGATGTCTGAAAGGAGTCCGACTGCTGGAGAAATCCAACATAAGGAAAGGTCCGAAAGGAGTTTGGCTTTTGGAGGAATTAGACTGAAGAAGAGGTCCGAAAGGAGTCCGGCTCCTGGAAGAATCCGACTGAAGGAGAAGTTCGAAAGTTGTCTGACTCCTAGAGGAATCCGACGAAGGAGAAGTCCAGAAGGAGTACGGCTGCTAGAGGAATCCGACTGAAGAAGAGGTTCGGAAGAAGTTCGACTTCTAAAGAAATCTGATTGAAGGAGAAGTTCGGAAGGAGTTCAACTGCTGGAGTAATCTGACTGAAGGAGAAGTCCGAAAAGAGTTCGACTGCTGGAGAAATCCGACTGAAGGAGAAGTTTGGACTGAAGAAAAATTTTCGATCGAAGCTGTTGAAGGAGTCCAGACTGAAGGAGAATTTTCAATCGAAGCTTTTCTATGATTACTAGATACATTAGGCTAAGCATCAGACTGGAATTCGGTGGGAGTGAGGTTTATCCCCAACAAGAACTAATTGGGTTAGCCTACAATCTAGGCTCGAACCATAAAATTAGGTCTTGATTTGATCGAGTCACATCTCAATGTGATTCAATCTTGACCTAGACTTAATCCTGTTAGGTTGGTCAAATCTAAGCTTTCTTTGATCCTACCTAATAACTCTTGATTCGGTTTGATCAACCGCTAGACCTAATTAAGCTACTCAAGTCTGAACCTAATTTTATGAATATGTCTTAGATCTAAAAATTCATAATTTTAGATCTAGTTTATTTCAAAATCTTAATTCTTAATTATGTTTTGGGTTCATGAACAAAATATGTAATAGAAATCCTAGGATTTCAGGATCTAGAATTTTGCAGAAAAATAAGTTCTAATTTTTTATTAAGGATGAATGTGCAGCACCTCTACATGCCATAAGAACACCCCATTGAATGAAAAGAGAGGGCTTTTAAATCCTACTTTATTCTTATGACTGGACAGCCATGGAGAACTCCTTAATCAGAAATATAAATTTTTACTATAAAACTAGTTTGATCATATATCACATATAAAAAGATCTAACTAATACATGTCTTACATACATCTCATATATCATCAATATGTATACTTTCATATCTGAAACATCACATATTAAATCTAAGAAATAAAATTTTAAATTTGATTATATCAAAATTAAAACTATTCTAGACATCTTATAGAACTATTCTATGACTACTCTAAGCATGCATCTTTCAAATCTCAGATGAATAAATAAAAAATTAAAAATATTATTTTTTATTTTTATATCTAATTATAATAATTATAATATTAAAAAAAATAAAAATTAAAAAGATCTAAAATTATATTTAATCAAATTAAATACATGATCATACTAGACTACACATAGAGCTATTCTATACCCAGTCTAGTCATGCATCTCATACATATTAGATCCAAATTATTTAATTTTTAATTTTCTAATTTTAGATCTAATCACATTTGATGTGATATCTAAAATCTTTTAATATCAGATCATAAATAAAAATAAAATCAGATCTAAGGTAGATCTGAAGAACTGCTAACGTAGTTCTGATACCATTTGAAGGAAAAATACTATTTTCCATCGCAGGATCGTGCCGATCTGATCAGATCTGAGGGAGATTTTTCTAAAAACTTCTAAATAATCTAATCAGATCTAAGAGTTCTTGGATTTAATCATGGTGATGTAATATTAAAAATTAAAAATTAAAATTAAATCAAATTTAATTTAAAGTACTTGATTGGGTAATCTAATTATCCTGCAATAGTCCTATTGCTTCCTGAGGTTCTAAAAGGAGCCATGCATGTGCCTGACCTCTATCAGTATCCACTCGGGCAAGATCTGAATATCTTCTCCTCATGAATCTTTTTTTCAAAAATTAAATCTGGATATGATCCAAAGAACCTTCAAAACTATTTCTGAAGGCAGCCCGTTCGTCACACAGACACTATCGCGTAGATCCTGAATAATATGCCAAAAACCTTGGACCTTCTTCTCAAATTTGTGCCTAACTTTTTAGGCTTGTAGAAGAGAAGAAGAGAGAGGATAGAGAGGATGTGGGATATCAGTGATGGTAGACATTGGCCATGGAAAATTATTTCTTGCATTGAATGCATTTTGACATGAGAAAGGCTTTTATGTCCAATGCCTACTTAGAGTCCCTTTTGACCAAAATAACTTATTTATTTTATCATTAGGACTGTAGAACGTATTTTCTATGAAAAACTATCAGATAAAACTATTTTTTTTGCCAAAAATGATTCAAAAAGATATCCACATGAGTAGATAAGGAAGAGTCCACCGCGCCTAGGACTATTCCCTCAAGAGTTTGATCCAAATCAAACTCTATCATAACTCATTTTAGATGCCTCCAAAAATTAAAAACTTTAGTACACCCAATGCATAACTCATGCTCTATCACATATCCAAAAATTAGATGAAAATGATTCATAAAGAATTTTCTAAAAGTATCTGATCAGGTGACCTTCAATTCTCTCAAATAGGTCAACTTTTGACTCTAGTCCAATTTGACTATGAATGGATTTAATTTCTATAATTAATCTAATTTAGATTTATTTTAATTAGATAAAAATAAACTCATTCTAAATACAAGAATGAGTCAAATCAAATTTGACTTGATTACAATAAATCAGAAAGATTTTAGAAGGTGAAAGTCAGGCTCAATCATGTACTAGCATGATTATCTTGAATCTGATTGGATCTAATCCAAATCAATCAAACTGGCTTAGCTCAATTGATGACATCCATACCAAAACCCTTATTTGTGTGATCTAGTTAGATTCAATTCTGTATGGTAATGAGACATGTCGTGATCTCCATCATCGATATTATCAAAATACCTTTTCTTTTGATGGACTAGAACTTTTCTGATTCATACAATTAGAATGATTGATCATCAAATCCATCCTAATTGCTCCCAAAATCCACCAATGATACCTAGCAATATGTAGTGACAACCCATCAGAACTGAAAGTGAACCATTCGGTATAATTACTTGTGTGATTGGATTCTTCTATCTTGAGCCCCGATAGGATTAGGGTTAAGATGAACTCATCAAACCCAATGTCCATCATATGAATTAATCATTCGATTCGAGTCCAATATGAAACCCTAATAGAAACTCTTTTTATCATCTTTACTTAGCCATGACCATGGGCTTATGGACTTAATCTTGTGATTATTATAGGGCTACTCCTCATCTACCGAGGTAGATAGATCTCCTATTGGTGCAATCCAATTCCTATAATGAACATGCTATAGTCAACATACACCTCAGAATTTTGAATGGCTAGAAGATCGAGTTATGGTATAGTCAAACTATAACATCCTCAAGGTAAACTACCGAGGCACCTTAGGTCAAAGAACTAGACACACCACTACAGCATCGAATCTGTCATCGACAAGAAGGTAGACTTCCTTATGACTACTCGAGGTGGTCACGTCAGTGCCCTCGTTCTCTAACGAGTACCTATACTCTCGCTCTAATATCTCCACACCATCGACTCAAGATATATCTATCCTAAGTAAGTAATTATACATCGATCTTCTAGATCGATCACTATCCTCGTGATGATCCTACAGTCGGAAGCAGTTTATGAGTTAATTATAAAATTCATGTCTTAAATTTTCAACTCTTAAAAATATGAATTGCCATTATCATTAATTCAAAGGATGTATCATAGACACTTTTAAATACACAGTATGATAGAAAATAATTTATTTATTAATTTATAGTCAAAATTATAAAATTATTCTTAGAATTGTATTATAAGTGACAGCTAATATGGCTTATAGGGCACACATCTAACAAAGATCCGATTAGGTTCAACCATTAACATAACCATACTTGGTCCATCTAACCAATGAATGATTAAGTCCAGTTTTGGTTGATCAACCTAACCATCATTTAGATAGATGCAAGAAATCATATTATGAGTAATAATTTCATTAGCCGATAAGCATCAGACCTTTGGGCCTCTAATGATTATCAAACTAATGGATCCATTATCATCCACTTAATTGAAGGTTATGATCTAGTTATCACCATAACTATTTTATTTTTAGAAATCTAATACTTTTAGAGAATTTAATTAATTTAATTTAAAGAAGATAGAGAGAATGAGCCAACCAATTTTGATCCTTCTACTGACTTCAACAAGTCAGATAAAAAAAAGGACCTAATTCAAACCAGCATTAGGAGCATCTAAATCAGTCACACTGATTTTTCTAATTGACATGGGTGAGCCCAAATTATCAAGTGATCTAATTAAAATCTAATTCATCAGGATGGCCAGGTAAGTGAGATTAGTGGAAGGAATATGCCATTAACTCATCAAAAATCAAATTAGTATGAGTAGCTCCCAATTAAAAACCATTGGTCATAATGCCAAACTTACCTTAGATACCATCCAGTTCATTAGTTTCAACTTGACCAATCTAGTAATTTTGGATTCGACCGCATAGCCAGGAATCAAGTCCATCTTGATTCTTGTTAAAGACATGGACTTGACCAACTACAACTATTGTAATTGATCTAGAGAATCCTTAACCAAATCTAAGACAACTATTGATTAGATTTAGTCAACTCTCTAATTAAGTCCATTCTTTAATCTAACCTTAGGTCTAACTAAATTAATGAACCTAATTCCTACTAACCCATTAATCTAATGTATTATGATTTATGTCTTAGGATCATCAATTCACAATCCTAGATCTTAATCAATCAATTCTTAATTTTTAATTAAGTTTTGGGCTAAAGATTGGGGTTTGGTATTTTGAAAATAATTTTCATGTTTATAAAAGATTTTTGCAACATGGTTCTATCAGCTAGTTGCATGTTTGATTTATAATCAATATGCACATATAACAAACAAGAAAACTATTTTAGACCTAATCTAGACATGCTCATAAAAGTGAAACTATTTTAATTCTAATTAATCATAAATCATCTTAGATCAGGTCTAACATATTTTTGATAATAAAAATTAGATTAAAACTTTTTAATTAAATTATATAATTTTTTTGATCTAATCTAAAATTTTATGATTAAGATTTTAGATCTGCATGAACTAAGACAACCTCTCCACTATAAGGGATAAATCTTACAATAGGATAACCTTATAGTGTGTGCAATCTAAAATTTTATTTTTTTATTTAATAATCAAATTATAAATTAGATCTAATCTAAAAATATAATCTAATCATGCATTAATCATGTAATAAATGAACCTAGACTTTGATACCAATTGTAGGAACCGATCTAGGGTTCTAGGGTTAGCTTTCGAAATCTTTTCAAAATTATAGTGGAAGAGGTAAATTAATCATATTAAATCATGAACAATATAACATAAAATCCTAGATATAGAATCCTATTACATCATTAAGGTATGCTATTAAATCAAAAAATAAAATATCTAAAGAACTATATATTAATCATATCAACAGCAGACTACTCTAGGTCAGATCTAGACATGTAATAGAAAGATCAGATCACCCTTACCTTTGAATCTCAAGTTTTGTAACTTTCTAATCCAGGCCTGAGATGGTTGCTCTGAGTCGTACATGTGTCCGGCCTCTACGAGTTATCCACACGAGCGTTCGATTGCAGATATGAAGCTCAGTGCCCAAAAATCAGCACAGTATGCTAGTACTGTGCTGATTCTTCTCCAATGGTCGACTTTCTAAAGACTGTGCTGATTCTTCTCCAATGGTCGACTTTCTAAAGTTGAGGAAGATGATTCATGATGCTGAGATACCTCTTAAATATACAAAGATGGAGGAATATGAGTGAAAGAAAAAACCTAGAAGAAGACCCTCTTCTTCTTCTTGCTTCACTCACCAAAGCACCTTGATTGGTGCCTTTACAAAATCCCACACCCTAGGCTTCTCTCTTAGATTTTTCACACCCCAAATGAAATCTCTCAGATGTGTAATTCACAAAAAAATCAGATCAAAATTTATTTTATATAAAGAGATAGAGAGGAATCCTTGACTAGATCAAATACCTAGTCAAGGGTTATCCAAACAGGGCTAGACTTGGGGTGCCCAACTCTTGGGTGCCCTCTCCTTTATTTTTTGCATGGACTACCAGAGAATGTCACACAAAAAGGCCTCTAAAAATCATGAAAATTTGAGAGGAAAAATAAGGATGTGGGTGACACAAAATAGGAAGGAGTTTTGGTTTCTCAAAACTCTATCTCATAGAGTTTAAATCAACTCTAACTCTTTTTTTGACTTGATCACAATATCTAAATACCATATTTGAGATAAAAGGAGCAAGGGGGCATGCATGAACATCTAGAAAGAAATATTTTCATGAAAATATCCAATAAAAATGGCATGGGGGGCATTGGGGCAAAGGTGGCACATGGAGATAGGAGTCCTAGTCTCACTAGGACTCCTGGTTTGACTTGGTCCAACTTGATCCTTGGACCAAATTAAATTAAGATTTAATTAATTCAATTAGATTAAAAATTATTCTAACTAATAATATAATTAAATTAAATTAAATTTAATTTAATTTTAATTTAATTTTTTAATTAAATTAGAAATTAGGTTGATACAAGTCCTAATTGAACTAGGACTAGTTCTTCCTTGCAATTTGCTCATGCAATAAACCAATTGAACTTGATCCAATCAAGCCCAAACTAAATCTAATTAAATTATATTTAATTAGACTTAATCTTAATCCTCTGATTTAATCAAATTAAGTTAATTAGCAATCAAATTGCTAATCAATCCTCTTGCAACACTTGCACTAGATTAAACATTAATCATATTGAATGTTTAACCCTAGAACGATTCTTAATCATCGATCAACCATCCAATTAGATCGAGAATTCTTATGTGTGTGACCCCATAGGTCTAAACCTAAGTCGATAGTATAGAAAAAAATTTCTATACCAATCAAAATGATCATCTAGCAATGGTACCTGATGGCCAGATAGGTCGAATGTGAAGAACAACATCCTTAGAATCCATGTGAATATAGTTTTTGTATAATTCATCCCCTTGACCAAAATGCTTGTAGGATACCTCAAAGTTTAACTGTCAATCCTGATTAGGTCATCCACATTGTATTTCAAAATATCAAATCCATCTCATGGATTACTCTGGCCAAGATTTTTGTGATATTGAAATATAATGATGCATTCTTCTCCAACTCATAGAGTGGTCAATCCCATCTTGATCACTCACCTACTTTACAAATACTTGACTGTGCCCAAAAACCTTCCATCACTGAATTAGAAATTTAGTTAGTCTGGTACCAAAGCATAGTGAGTTGCTTGCAAGACACTGTGGTGATCTCAGGACTAATGGATACTTATACCTATATTCCATCAGAGCAATTTTTGATAGCAAAATACTCTGAAGTTGGTCACGTTCAATGACGATGTACCCATATATCTCACTTGTATACCATGCCAGTATCTCTACACTCCTTGGTTATGAGGACAACCAACCTATATGATACACAACGATCTATGCTCAATAAATGTTGTCATCCTTATTAACAGTGTATCATTTGGTCGTGAATAGTTTAAGGACTAATCGATAAATCCTCTCTTTATCGAAGTGATATAGTCCTAAGGACTTCATCACAACAATGAAGTTTATTAGAAGATGTAGACTTTGTGATGAAAATGCCAAAAATATATTTTATTTAATAATAAAATAATTATAATTATAATTATAAGATGGCAAAACCATTAATAGGCTGATGATTGACTTTGGAACACGTTTTTCAATAGCATGCCCCCTTGGATTTCACACACAAGAATGTGCACATGCCCCTAGTTGGTATACACATATGGAGAAAAGGAAAGGGTCCCATATAGATGGGAGTCCAGAGTTGCTTGATAGCCTTAAACTGTTGGGCACCAATTTCACTAGGCTTATCTTGAGTTGGCACCAACATTAGGAGACTTTGAGGGGTCTCTTATTTGATATGATCAGATGACATCATCCCACTAATCAGATTTAGATCTGATTGATCAAAGGCCTCTCATTAATCGGGATGATGTGGCATTGCATGGCACAACATGATCTATTTAAACCTTATCTACACCTAGGGTTTAGAGCTTTTGCCCATCCATCATGCTGCAAGGCTGCCCCTCATCTCCTCCATGCCATCCTTTGATGCTCTTTATCTCCTCTCCATGCCCAAGGAGTTGGATGCAAATCTAGCAAAAGTCCAAGGAGAATTGGCACCTAGATCAGGAAGAAGGCAACACTATTTTGAGAGATGACTACTACTTCTTCAAAAAAGTTTTTGAAGTACTTTTAGATTAGATCTAGATTTGATCTTCAAAGTCTTGATTTAGAAGGAGAAGACCTCTATATCATGCTCGAGTGGACTCTGGTAGAGGCCAGGCCCATGCATGGCTCGATCTAGAATCTCAGGAGCATCA
Source organism: Cocos nucifera (assembly GCA_006176705.1). NCBI lineage: Eukaryota > Viridiplantae > Streptophyta > Magnoliopsida > Arecales > Arecaceae > Cocos > Cocos nucifera. The sequence continues at coordinate 405,352 of QRFJ01000326.1, forward strand.
GGATCATCGTCAGGGTAATCAGATTACCCTAATCAAGTAACAATGATTGTTTTCATATTTACATTTAATTTTTATTATTAATATTAGATCTCCATGATCAAATATGAGAACTCTTAGATTTAATTAGATAATTTAAGAATTTTTTTAGAAAAATTCACTCCATATTTGATCAGATCTAGACAATCCTTTGGCGGAAAATAGAGATTTTTCTTCAACTGGTATCAAAGCTAGGTTAGCAGTTCTTCAGATCTATTTTAAATCTAATTTTATTTTTATTTATAATTTGATATTAAAAAATTTTATATATCACACTAGATATAATTAGATCTAAAATTAAAAAATTAAAAATTAAATAATTTAGATCTATAGTGTATGAGATGCATGACTAGACTAGGTATAGAATAGTTCTATGTATAGTTTAGTATAATCATATTTTTAATTTAATTAAATATAATTTTATATTTATTTTAATTTTATTCTTTTGATGTTATAAATATTTTAATAAGATCTAAAAAATAGAAAAATATAATTTTTAATTTTTAATTTATTTATATGACATATGAAAGATGCATGCTTAGACTAGTTGTAGAATAGTTCTGTGAACTATTTAGAATAATTTTATTTTGATATGATCAATTTAAATTCTATTTTTAGATATTATATGTGATATATCAGATCTGAAAGTATGCATATTTAATTAAGTTATGATACATGAGATGTATGCAAGGCATGTATAGGTTAGATCATTAATTGTATATGCGATCTATGATTTAGATCAACTTATTTTATAGTAGAAAATATATTTCTGATTAAGATATTTTTCTTGGCCATCCAGTCATAAGAACAAAGTAGGATTTAAAGTCACTCTCTTTTCATTTGATGGAGTGTTCTTATGGTGTGTAGGGGTGTTGTGCATTCGTCTTTAATAAAAAATCAGAACATATTTTTTTGAAAAATCCTAGATCCTAGAACCCTAGAATTTTAATACATGTTTTCATTTATGAACCTAAACTTAATTAAGAATTAAGATTATGAAACCAATTAGATCTAAAAATTATGAATCTTCAGATCTAAGAACCCTCATAAAATTGGGTTTGGGCATGGGTAGCTCAATTAGGTCTAGCGATTGATCAAATCGAATCAAGAGTTGGTTAGGTGGGATCCAAAGTGCTTAGAATTGACTAGCCCAATAGGATTATGTCTGGATCAAGATTGACTCACATTCACATGTAGTTGACCAAGTCAAGATCTAATTTGGCTCTATGGTTCGAGCCTAGATTGTAGGCTAACTCAATTGGTTTTGATTTGATAATTTGGTGTCTAAGGTAAGTCTAGTAGATACGATCAACTAATTTTTAATTGAAAGCTACTCGATCTGATTGCATTCTTGTCAAGTTAATGGCATATCGCTTCCAACGGTCTTACTTATCTGGCCATTTGTGTCAACCTAGTTCTAATTAGAGATGGCTAATAATTCAAGCTAACCCATGTCACTAAGTTAGTCATAATTGTTATGACTAAGTCAAGTCAAGTTTGAAAAAACTTGAATCAAATGTCTCTAAGAAAATATTAAATCATAGGTCTTCCATCATTGTAGATATGCGAGCCCTTTCTAGGATTGATTGTTCTTGGTTGGTTATAGTGGTTCAGTTGTACTGAAAAGATGGAACCATATCTATTAGGCATTGAATGCTATGGGTTGAAGGATGGATTGAGCTCAATATTCTGGATATGGTGAGGGATCCAATTACGAATACAATTTATGCAAATGATGGATCTGACTTAACTATGGAGTGGATCAATATTTCAGACAGTGAGATTCATGAATTAGAGATTAGGATTGGATGCACCGTGATTGAAAAATCATTGGATAAAAGTTATCCACTCATCGATTGATCCATCATCAATAACTATTTGGTGAGGTAGAGAGCCAGTCGGTGGGACCGCACCACTTACTAAAAATTAATTGATCATGATGATTTTTGCATCTCTGCCAAGAGAGTGCAAAAATCCAAGTAAATAGTGTGAGTCTAATTTATTTTAAAATAAAATTTTTAAATAAATTAATTAAATCTAATTATAAAATCTAACTAGAAACTTTAACTCTCTATAGAAAAATATCTGCGTCCAATCCACTAGCCCATATCCTTGACACCAATAGATTGACTGGACTCAATTACTAGAATTGGCTTTGAAACTTTAAAATTATTTTGGATTCCAAGAAGTTGACTCATGTGTTGGAATAGGATCCTCCCCCTTTACGAGCCCATCCATCCGTTGAACAGAGAGCATCTCTAAAAAAGTGAATGGATGATGATAATAAAGCCAAGTATTACATGTTGGGCTCGATGTCTTATGAGCTCCAGTACCAACATGAAGACATAAAGACTAGCCATCAAATATTGGCTCACCTACAAGAGTTGTTTGGTAAACAGAGTCGTGTAGCTAAATATCAAGTCACTGGAGATTTTTTAAGGCTCAGATGCGTGATGGACAGTCGATCCAAGATCATTATTTAATGATAATCAAAGACTTAGAAGAGCTTGAGAAGATCGATGTTAAATTAGATTAGGATCTACACATTGATATAATTCTGCAGTCTTTGACTGATGTGTATGGATAGTTCATCATAAACTACCATATGCATAAACTTTAAAATACCTTGGCTGAACTTATGAACATGCTAGTTGTTGCTAAGCTCTCTATGAAAGGTTCATGGAGCTCAGTGCTTGCTATAGAGCAAACTTTTTTAAAGAGAAAGTTTTCTGAAAGGAAGAAGAAGTCTGCGAAGAAGCAGAAGATTGAAGGAGGGAAGAAGAAGGTAGAGCTGAAGAAGAAGGCTACTGATAAGAAAAAATATTTTCATTGCAACACTGACGGCCTTTGGAAGTGGAACTGCCCTCTATACCTGGCCAACTTAAAGAATAAGAAGGAAGCAAGTCCTTCTGGAGGTATGCTCATTATTGAATCTAACCTTATGATTTCTTCTGCATCTAGTTAGGTGCTTAACTCTAGTTCGAGTGCTCATTTATGCACTTTTATACAGGGTCTTGAGGATAGTAGAAGGATAAGGGATGGTGAGATGATCTACATGTCAGAAATGGAGAAAGAGTTGCTGCTATGGCTGTGGAAACCTATCCTCTTCGACTGCCATTAGGATTAGATTTAGTACTTAGGAACTATTTTTATGTACCTACAGCAAGCAAGAATTTAATTTCTATTTCATGTTTAGCACAGGAAGGCCATGTAATTAGTTTTCTTAAGGATCATTGTAATATTCTTTTTGAAAAAAATAAAATTGTAAGTGCTTTTCCTATAAATGGTCTCTATCAATTACATATTGATGTTTTTATTTTCAAAATCGAGTAAAATGTGAATGCCATAGGATCAAAGCGATCTAGGGATAGTCTAAACGATCAATATTTTTGGCACCTTAGGCTAGGCCATATAGCGGAAGATAGGGTTAACAAATTAGAGAAATCTAGGCTATTGAGTCCATTGACTTTTGAGTCATATCTGATTTAAGAATCATGCCTTCATGGCAAAATGATCAAGCTTTCTTTCGTAGGATATGGAGAAAGGGCTATAGACCTACTTGCCCTAGTACATACAGACATGTGCGGTCCATTTGATGTGCCGATCAGAGGAAATTATATCTATTTTATCATCTTTACCGATGACTTGTCTCAATATGAGTATGTGTATTTGATGTGACATAAGTCTGAAGTCTTTGAAAAGTTCAAGGAATTCAGACTCAAAGTAAAAAAATAAATAGAAAAATCTATTAAGGTTCTTCAATTAGATCAAGGAGGTGAATACCTTTGTCAAAAATTTCTAGACTATCTCAAAGAAAATGGCATAATCTCACAATGGACTCCACCTGGAATGTCTCAACTCAATGGAATTTTAGAATGAAGAAATCGGATCTTATTAGATATGGTTCGATCCATGATGAGCTTCATGGACCTTTCTGAGTTTTTTTGGGAACATAGTCTTATGACAGTAATTTATTTATTGAAGATGATTTCTTCTAAAACTATTCCTACCACACCGCATGAGATATGGCATGGTAAGAAACTAAGTCTGAGTCACCTCAAAATTTAGGATTGTCCGGCTCATGTCAAGAGACAGCAGGCGAACAAGTTAGAATCTAGGTCCTTTAGAGCTTGGTTCATTAGATATCCTAAAGAGTCATTAGGATATTATTTCTATCTTTCAGAAGACCATAATATAATTATGAGTCGACATGCTATTTTTTTGAAAAATAATTTATTCAAGATGGTAGCATTAGAAGATAGATTAGGCTCGAGGAGATGGTCTCTGAATAGCAATGAGCTAAGGAATCTATCGAACCCAATCAGATTGAGCCAGTCCAAACACTACCTCCTCCACCTGGAAAATCAATTAGGATTTTTCATCTTCCTGATAGGTATTTAGGTATTATTTAAGAGGATGTAGAGAAAATGTTCCTCACAAAAAATGAGGTTCATGATGATGATCCCAAGATCTATGATGAGGTGATATCAGATATCGACTCTGAGAAATGGTTAGAGGCAATGAAGTAAAAAATTGACTCAATGCACTCCAACCAAGTCTAGAGCTTGGTAGATCCACTTGAAGGTATAGTACCTATTGGGTATAAACAGATATTCAAGAGAAAGATAGATGATGATGAAAATGTAGAGACATTCAAAGCGAGGCTCGTAGTGAAAGATTATAGTCAATGCGAAGGCATTGACTTTCAGGATACCTTTTTGCCAGTAGCCATGCTTAAATACATCTGCACATTGCTTGCTATTATAGCCTATTTTGATTATGAAATATGGCAAATGGATGTAAAAATGATATTCTTAAATGGATATCTTGAGGAAGATATCTATATGAAATAGTCACTTGGTTTCACATCCAGTGATGGTGATCATAAGGTATGCAAGCAGTAAAGGTCTATATATGAACTAAAGCAAGCATCTTGGAGCTGGAATGCTCGTTTCAATGATGTAATCAAATCATTTGATTTCATAAAAAATGAGGAGTCCTATGTTTTTAGAAACATCAGTTGAAGCATTATTGTCTTTCTCATACTGTATGTGTTAGATATGTGTGCCCTAAAAGCCAGATTGGCTGACACTTGTAATACACTTCTAAGGATAAAATTATAATTTTAACTATAAATAATAAAATAGATTTTTTTCTATCATAATGTGTATTTGAAAGTGTTTGTGATACATCCATTGAGTTAATGACAATGATAGTTCATATTTTCAAGAGTTGAAACTTTAAGACATGAATTTTCATTATTAACTCATAAAATGCTCCCGACCGTAGGATTGTCATAAGATTGATGATTGATCAGAAAGGTTGGTGTATGATCACTTCTTTAGGGTAGATGAGTCTTAAGTCTATGGTGTGGAGACATTGAAGCGAGAGTACAGATACTCATTAGAGAATGAGGGCACTGAGGGTGACCACCTTGAGAAGTCATGAGGAAGTCTACCTTCTCATCGATGATTGGCTCGAAGCTGCAGTGATGTGTCTGATTCTTTGATCTAAAGTGCATCGATAGTTTACCTTGAGAGTGTTATAGTTTGACTACACCATAACTCGATCTTCTAGCCATTTGAAATCCTGAGGTGTATGTTGGCTATAGCATGTTCATTGCAGGAATTAGATTGCACCAATAAGGGATCTATCTATCTCGATAGAAGAGGACCAGCCCTATGATGATCATGAGAATCAAGTCCATAAGCCTATGGCCATAGTAGAGTAAAATAATAGAAAGAGTTTCTATTAGGGTTTTCACATTGGACTTGAATCGAATGATTAATTCATATAACAAAAATTAGGGTTTGACAAGATCACCTAAATCCTAATCCAATCGGGGCTCAAGATAGAGGAATTTAATCACATAGATAACTACACCGAGAGGTTTGCTTTTAGTTCTGATGGATTACCACCATATGCTGCTAGGTGTCATTGGTGGATTTTGGGAGCATTTAGAATGATTTGGATGATCAATCATACTAGTTGTCTAAATCAGAAAAGTTCTGATCCATCGAGAGATGTTTCGATGATGTCGATGATAGAGATCACGACATATCCCATTACCATATGGAACTGAATTAACTAGATCACATAAATAAGAATTTGGATCTGGATATCATCAATTGAATTAACCCAATTCAATTGATTTGAATAAGATTCAATTAGGTTCAAGAAAATCATGCTAGCATACGATTGAGCCTAATGTTCTCCTTTAACAATCATTAAAACTTGTCTCGACTGAGCCAAATATGTTTGGGCTCACTCGGAAATCTTTATTTGGTCTTACTAGAGCTTGTCTAGGTTAGAAAAGGGTTGTCTTAATTTATGAGAAAAATTTAAGGCAACACCTACCATTTTTCATCACCTACTAAATCTTGTCATTAGACTTTGGTCAAATGTTGACCTTTGACACTTAGATATCTACCTATATGTCATGCATCCATAGGAGAGAACCTTGGCCCTTATCCCCCTGCTAAAAAGTAGATAGACAAGGGGTGCATGCTTAGGGAGGCGTGTGCCCCATGTGGATAAGGTTTGGAGTTCTAGACAGATGGGACTCAAGTTGCTTCAGGGAATCAACCTAAATGGCGCCAAGAAGACTTGTTTCACCTAGTCTTGGCGCCATCTAAGGAGAGTTTTGAGAAACTCTAATCTGATTAGATCAGATGATGTCATCCCACCAATTAGATTTAGATCTGATTGCACAAAGGGCCATGATTGATCGGGATGATGTGGCACTGCATGGCGCAGCAGGATTTATATAAATCCTATCTGCACCTAGAATTGAGAGCTTCTACTTTAGCCCATGCCACAAAGCTTTTCTCCCTCATTCTCTATGCCACCCTCAAATCCTCTCTCTCCTCTCCATGCCCAAGAGGTTTTGAGCATGAGTTAGGTGCGATCCATGCAAGCAAAAGGTGACAGAAAAGGAAGAAGACAACACTACAGCAAGAGACAATGGTTATTCTTCAAAAGAGTTTTTGAAGACATTCAAGATCAGATCTAGATCTAATTTTTGGAGGATTAATTGAGAAGGAGACGATCTCTAAATCTTGTCTAAGTGGATACTGGTAAAGGCCAGGTGCTTGCATGGCTACATCCAGAATCTCTGACAAACATCAAGATCATCATAGGATAATTGGATTACCAATAATAAAGGTACATTTAAATTAGATTTAATTTAATTTTTTATTTATTTTATTTTATTAGATTAATAAGATCAAATCTAAAAAATGTCATATCTAATTAGAATCTTAGAAAAAAAATTTTAAAATATTTTTCTTGATCCAATCAGATTTGAACGAACTTGACCTGGGAAACAAGATTTTTTCCTTCAACTGGTATCAGAGCCAGGTTCCAAAATTTATTAGATCTAATTTTAATTTATTTTTAATCTAATAAATAGATGATTTTAGATATCACATGAGATGTGATTAGATTTGAAATCAAAAAACTAAAAATTAAATAAATCTAGATCTAAGATGTATGACATGCATGACTAGACTAGGAATAGAATTGTTCTATGTATAGTCTAACATGATCATATTTTTAATTTAATTAATTATAATTTTTAGATTTATTTATTTACTATTTATTGATATTATAAATATTATAATTAAATCTAAAAATAAAAAATAAATTTATTTAATTTGCTCATATGAGATATGATAGATGCATGTTTAGACTAGTTGTAGAATAGTTCTACAAAATTATCTAGAATAAATTTTAATTTGATATGATCAATTTAAATCATATTTTTTAGATATTTATGAGATAATTTAGATCTGAAAATATGCATGATATGATACATGAGATGTGTGCAAAACATATTTTAGTTAGATCAATTTTTTATATATGTGATATATGATGTAGATCTAACTAGTTTTGTACATTTATTATGTTTCTGATTAAGACGTTCCCCTTGGCCGTCCGATCATAGGAATGAAGTAGGATTTAAAAGCCCTCTCCTCCCATTAGATGAGATGTTCTTATGATGTGTAGGGAAGCTGCGTGTTCATTCTTAATCAAAAATCTAAAACTTATTTTCTGTAAAACCCTAGATTCTGAAATCCTAAAATTTTATATACATGTTTTGTTTATGAACTGTAAACTTAATTAAGAATTAAGATTATGAAACATATTAGGTGTAAAATTGAGAATTTTCAGATTTAAGACATATTCATAAAATTACGTTCAGGCTTGGGTAGCTCAATTAGGTCTAGCGGTTGATCAAACTGAATTAAGAGTTGGTTAGATGGGATCAAGAGTGTTTAAATTGACCAACCTAATAGGATTAAGTCTGGGTCAAGGTCGAGTCATATGAGTGATCGATCAAGATAAGACCTAATTGGGCTCAGTGGTTAGAGTCTGGATTGTAGGCTAACCCGATTGATTCTGGCTCAATAATTTGGTGTCTAAGGTAAGTTTAGTAGATACGACTGACTGATTTTTAATTAGAAGCTATTCGACTCGAATGTGTTCTTATCGAGTTAACGGCATATCCCTTCCATCTGTCTCACTTACCTAGCCATATTTGTTGGATCAGTCCTGATCTAAGGTGGCTAACAATTCGAGCTAACCCATGCCACTAGGTTAGTCATAATGGTTATGGCTATATCAAGTCAAGTTTAAAGAGACCTAAATCAAATCTTCCTAAGAAAAGATTAAGTCTAAGATCTTTCATTGTAGATGTGCGGAACCTTCTCGAGGTTGATTATTCTCCACTGGTCATAGTAGTTCTATTGCACCAAGAAGATGCAACCATGTCTATTAGGCATTGGATGCTATGGGCTAGCTCAATATTCTGATTATGGTGAGAGACCCAATTAGGAATTCAAATCTGTGCAAATGGTGGGTCTGACTTAACTAAGGAGTGGATCAATATTCTGGGCACAGTGAGATTCATGAATTAGAGATCAAGCCTGGGTGCACCATGATTAGAGAATCATTAAACAAGAGTTGTTCACTCATTGGCTAACCCATCATCAATAACTGTTAGGTGAGGTGATGAGTCAGTTGGTGGGACTGCACCACCCACTAGAAATCAGTAATCGTGGAGATTTTTGCATCTCTACAAAGGAAGTGTAGGGATCCAAAAAAATAATGAAAGCTAATTTATTTAAAAATCAAACTCCTAAATAAATTGATCAAATTTTAATTACAAAATCTAACTAGAAACTTTGACTCTCTACAGGAAAAAGGAAAATATTTGCATCCAATCCACTAGCCCGTATCTTGGACATCCATAGACTGACCAGACCTAATTATATGGATTGGCTCTAAAACTTCAAAATTATTTTGGATTCCAAGAAGTTGACTTATGTATTGGACTAGGATCCTTCCACCTTACTAGCTCGTCCGTCCGCTGAATAGAGAGCATCTCTTGATAAATAGACGGATGAAGATAATAAGGTCAGATACTATAAGTTGGGCTCGATGTTTGATGAGCTTCAGCATCAACGTGAAGATATAAGACTACCCACCAAATGTTGGCTCACTTATAAGAGTTGTTTGGTGAACAAAGTCGCGCAGCCAAATATCAGATCACTAAATGATTGTTTAAGGCTAAAATGTGTGATGGGTAATCAGTTCAAGATCATTGTCTGATGATGATCAAGAACTTAAGAGAGCTTGAGAAGCTTGGAGTGAAGTTAGATCAGGATCTATAGAATGATATAATTCTGCAATTCTTGACTGATGCGTATGGACAGTACATCATGAACTACCATATGCATAAACTTTAGAATACTTTTGGCCGAGCTTATGAATATGCTGGTTACCGCTGAGCTTTCTATGAAAGGTTCTAAAGGCTCAGCACTTGCTATGGAATGGAGTTCTTCCAAAAAAAAAGTTTTTTGAAAAGAAGAAAAACTCTATAAAAAGGTAGAAGTTGGAAGGTGGAAAGAAAAAGAAGGCAGAGCTAAAGAAGAAGGCTGCTGACAAAGAAAAGTATTTTCATTTTAATACTGATGGCCATTGAAAGCGAAATTGCCCTACATACCTGTCCATCCAGAAGAATAAGAAGGAGACAGGTCCTTCTAGAGGTATGCTCGTTATTGAATCTAACCTTATGATTTCTTCTGCATCTGGTTGGATGCTTAACTCTGGTTCTAGTGCTCATTTATGCACTTCCATGCAGGGTCTTGAGGATAGCAGGAGGCTGAGAGATGGTGAGATGATCCTACGCATCGAAAATAGAGCAAGGGTTATTATTGTGGCCGTAGGAACCTACCCTCTTTGACTACCATCTGGCTTAGATTTAGTACATAGAGATTATTATTATGTGCCTGCTGCAAGTAGAAATTTGATTTCTATTTCATGTTTAGCACAAGAAGGCTATAAAATTAATTTTCTTAAGGACCATTGTAATATTCTTTATGAAAGAAATAAAATTGCAAGTGGTTTTCTTATTAACGGTCTCTATCAGTTACATATTGATGTATCTATCTTTAATATCGAGCAAAATATGAATGCCATAAGATCAAAATGACCCAAGAATAATCCAAATGATAGGTATCTATGGCATCTAAGGCTTGGTCATATAGCAGAAGATAGGATTAACAAATTAGAGAAAATCAGACTATTGAGTCCATTGACTTTCGAGTCATATCCAATTTGTGAATGATGTCTTCATGGCAAAATGACTAAGCTTCCTTTTGTAGGACATGGAGAAAGAGCCTCGAATCTAATTGCCCTAGTACATACTGATGTGTGCAGCCCATTTGATGTGCCGACTAGGGGCAACTTTGACTACTTCATAATCTTTACTGATGATTTATCTCGGTATGGATACGTGTATCTTATGAGACACAAGTCTGAAGCTTCTAAAAAGTTCAAGGAATTCAGACGTGAAGTTGAAAAGCAAACTAAAAACTTATTAAGGTTCTTCAATCAGATTGAGGAGGTAAATACCTTAGTCAGAAATTTCTGGACTATTTCAAGCAAAATGGCATAGTCTCTCAATGGACTCCACTTGAAATACCTCAACTCAACGAAATTTTAGAATGGAGGAACTGGACCCTATTAGATATTGTCCGATCCATGATGAGCTTCACAAACCTTCCAAATTTTCTTTGGGGATATAGTCTATTAACTGCTATATATTTACTGAATAGGGTTCCCTCTAAAACTGTTCCAACCACACCGTGTGACATATGGCATGGTAAGAAACCAAGTCTGAGTCATCTCAAAATTTGGGATTGTCCGACTCATGTCAAAAGATAAGAAATAGACAATTTAGACTATAGGTCCTTTAGAGCTCGATTCATAGGATATCCTAAAGAGTCATTAGGATATTATTTCTATATTCCAAAAGACCATAATGTGATTGTGAGTTAGCATGCCATCTTTCTTGAAAAATAGTTTATTCAAGATAGCGGCATTGGAAAGCAGATCAAGCTCGAGGAAAAAGTCTCACAAGAGCAATGAGCTAAGGACCCTATGGAACCAAAATAGGTTAAGCCAATACAATCACTACCTCCTCTACCTCATAGATCGAAAAGGGTTTTTCGTCCCCCTGAGAGGTACTTAGGTACTATCTCAGAGAAAGTAAAGAAAATTTTTCTCATAGGTAATGAGGTTCATGGTGATAATCCCAAAACCTATGACGAGGCGATATCGGATATCGACTCTAAGAAATGGTTAGAGACTATGAAGTCAGAAATTGACTCGATGCACTCAAACCAAGTCTAGATCCTGATAGATCTACCTAAAGGTATAGTACCTATTAGGTGTAAATAGATCTACAAGAGAAAGATTGGTGCAGATGAAAATGTGGAGACATTCAAAGCAAGATTAGTGGCGAAAGGGTATAGTCAGCGTGAAGGCTTTGACTATCAGGATACCTTTTCACCAGTAGCCATGCTAAAATCCATTCATACATTGCTTGTTGTTGCAACCAATTTCAATCATGAAATATTGCAAATGGATGTGAAAATAGCATTCTTAAATAGATACCTTGAGGAAGATATCTATATGAAACATCCACTAGGTTTTACATCCAGTGATGTTGATCACAAAGTTTGCAAGCTGTAAAGATCCATATATGAACTTAAGCAAGCATCTTGGAGCTAGAATACTCATTTTAATGATGTGATTAAATTATTTGATTTCAGCAAGAATGAAAAGGAACCATGTATTTTCAAAAAGGTCAGTGGGAGCGCTATTATCTTCCTTGTACTGTACGAGAATGATATTCTCATATTGGCCATAGTTAAAATATGGTTATCTAAAGAATTCTCCATGAAAAACCTAGGAGAAGCATCCTTCATTCTAAAAATTAAGGTCTATAGAGATAGACCAAAAAGAATGCTACATCTTTCATAGAAGATGTACATAGAGGAAGTGTTAAAGAGGTTTAGCATGGAAAACTCCAAGAGGGGATTGGTACCCTTCAGACATGGCATTCATCTCTCCAAGAAAATGTGTCCCAACACATCTGAGAAGATTGAATATATGAGCAAGATCCCTTATGCTTCAGTAATAGGGAGCCTCATGTATGCCATGTTATGTACATGACCTAATATAGCCCATGCTATGAGTGTCACAAGAAGATATCAGTCGAATCCAGGTGAAGAACACTAGACTTCTGCGAAATGTATCCTTAAGTACTTAAGAATAACTAAGGATATGTTGTAGGTTTTTGGTAATGGAGAACTCCAAACCTAGGAGTATACAGACTCGAATTTTATGTTCGATATAGATGATCGAAAGTCAACATCTGAGAGTCTATTTGTGTGTAATGATGGTACTATTAGTTAGAAGAGTTCCAAGCAGATAGTAATAGTAGATTCCACCATGGAAGCAGAGTACATCGCTGCATCAAAAGCGGTGAAGGAGGCATTCTGGTACAAGAAGTTCATCATAGAGATCGGAGTGATAACATCGGATGCCATTCCTCTGTACTGCAATAATAATGGTGCCATAGCCCTTGCTAAGGAGCTGAGGTCTCACCAAAAATTCAAGCACATCGAGCAGCAATACCACCTCATCCATGATTATCTTGAGAAAGGTTATGTCGAGATCAAGAGAGTGAACTCCGCAAACAATGCAGCAGACCCACTCACAAAGCCATTGGGCCAGTAGAAGATCGAAGCCCACCTTGAGAAGATAGAACTTAGATTTGTAGCCAATTATCTTTAGGTCAAGTGGAAGTTTGTTAGATATGTGTGCCCTAGAAGCCAGATTGTCTGACACTTGTAATACACTTCTAAGGATCAAATTATAATTTTGACTATAAATAATAAAATAAATTATTTTCTTTCATAATGTATATTTGAAAGTGTATATGATACATCCCTTGAGTTAATGGCAATGATAGTTCATATTTTCAAGAGTTGAAAATTTAAGACATGAATTTTCATTATTAACTCATAAAATGCTCTCGACCGTAGGATCATCATGAGGATTATGATTGATCCAAAAGGTTCGTGTACGCTTCTTTAGGATAAATGAGTCTTAAGTCTATGGTGTAAAGACACCAAAGCGAGAGTACAGATACTCGTTAGAGAATGAGAGCACCGAGCATGACCACCTCGAGAAGTCATGAGGAAGTCTACCTTCTCATCAATGACTGGCTCGAAGCCACAGTGGTGTGTCTATTTTTTTAATCTGAGGTGCATCGGTAGTTCATCATGAGGGTGTTATAGTTTGACTATACCATAACTCAGTCTCCTAGCCATTCGGAATCTTGAGGTGTATGTTGGCCATAGCATGTTCATTGTAGGAATTGGATTGCACCAATAGGGGATCTACCTACCTTGGTAGAAGAGGAACAGTCCTATGATGATCATGAGAATCAAGTCCATAAGCCCATGGCCATGGCAGAGTGAAATAATAGAAAGAGTTTCTATTATGGTTTTCACATTGGACTTGAATCGAATGATTAATTCATATGATGGAAATTATGGTTTGATGAGATGTCCTTAACCCTAATCTAATTGGGGCTCAAGATAGAGAAACTTAATCACACAGGTAACTGCACCACCAAGAGGTTCGCTTTCAGTTCTGATGGGTTGCCACCATATGCTGCTAGGTGTCACTGGTGGATTTTGAGAGCAATTAGAATGATTTGGATGATCGATCATACTAGTTGTCTGAATCAGAAAAGTTCTGATCCATCGAAAGGTATTTCGATGATGTCGATGATAGAGATCATGACATATCCCATTACCATATGGAACTGAACCTAACTGGTCACACAAACAAGGGTTTGGATCTGGATATCATCAATTGGATTAATCCAGTTCAATTGATTTGAATAAGATTCAATTAGGTTCAAGAAAATCGTGCTAGCACACGATTGAGCCTAATGTTCTCCTTAACAATCATTAAAACTTATATCGACTGAGCTAAATATGTTTGGGCTCACTCAAGAATCTTTATTTGGTCTGACTAGAGCTTGTCCAGATCAGAAAAGAGTTATCTTAATTTATGAGATAAATTTGAGACAACACCTGTCATTTTCCATCATCTGCTAAATCTTGTTTTTGGACCTTAGTCAAATGTTGACCTTTGACACTTAGACATCTGCCCATGTGTCATGCACCCATAGGAGAGAACCTTGGCCCTTATCACCCTGCTAAAAAGTAGACAGACAAGGGGTGCATGCCTAAGGAGGCGTGCAGTCCATGTGGATAAGGTTTGGAGTCCCATATAGATGGGACTCCAGTTACTTCAGGGAATCAACCTAGATGGCACCAAGAAGACTTGTTTGACCCAGTCTTGGCACCATCTAAGGAGAGTTTTGAGGGACTCTAATCTGATTAGATCAGATGATGTCATCCCACTAATTAGATTTAGATCTGATTGCACAAATAGTCATGATTGGTCGGGATGATGTGGCACTGCATGCCGCAGTAGGGTCTATATAAATCCTGTCTACACCTATAATTGAGAGCTTCTTCTTTAGCCCACACCACAAAACTTTTCTCCCTCCTTCTCCATGCCACCCTCTAGTTCTCTCTCTCCTCTCCATGCCCAAGAGGTTTTGGGCATGAGTTAGGTGTGATCCAAGCAAGCAAAAGACGACAGGAAGGGAAGATGGCAGCAATGCAGCAAGAGACAACGGTTATTCTTCAAAAGAATTTTTGAAGACCTTCAAGATCAGACCTAGATCTGATTTTTGGAGGATTGATTAAGAAGAAGAAGATCTCCAAACCCTATCCAAGTGGATACTAGTAGAGGCCAGGTGCTTACGTGGCTATGTCCAGAACCTTATTCAAACATCAAGATCATCTCAGGGTAATTGGATTACCCAAAATAAAGATACAATTAAATTAGATTTAATTTAATTTTTATTTTATTTTATTTTATTAGATCAATAAGATCAGATCTGAAAAGTCTTAGATCTAATTAGGATCTTAGAAAAAAAATTTTGAAATATTTTTTTTGATCCAATCAAATCTGAACGAACCTGATCCAGAAAATAAGATTTTTTCCTTCAGGACATGGATGACATCCTCCTAATTAGAAATGATATTTCCATGCTGACAATGATCAAAATGTAGTTGTCTAAAGAGTTCTCTATGAAAGACTTAGGAGAAGTAACTTTTATTTTGAAAATTAAGATTTATAGAGATATACTGAATAGGATGCTAGGACTTTCACAGAAGATATACATAGAGGAGGTGCTAAAGAGATTTAGCATGCAAAACTCAAAATGAGGTTTAGTACCCTTTAGATATGACATTCATCTCTCTAAGAAGATGTGCCCTAGCACACCTGAGGAGATTGAATAAATAAGAAAGATCCCTTATGCTTCGATAATAGGAAGCCTCATGTATGCCATGCTATGTACACGACCTGATATTGCCCATGCTGTGAGTGTCATGAGCAGGTATCAGTTGAATCTAGATAAAGAGCACTGGACTTCTATGAAATATATTCTTAAGTACTTAAAAAGGACTAAGAATATGTTTCTAGTCTTTGGTAATGGAGAACACTTGTAGTACAATTCTAGGGACCTAGATTTATAGCCAATTGGCTTTAGGTTAAGTGGGAGTTTGTTAAATGTATCCTAGAAGTCAGATTGACTAACACTTGTAATACAATTCTAGAGATAATTTTATAATTTTGATTATAAATTAAAAAAAAAATTATTTTCTACCACAGTGTGTGTTTAAAGTGTATGTGATACATCCATTGAGTTAATGGTAATGATAATTCATATTTTCAAAAGTTTAAAATTTAAGACATGAATTTTCATAATTAACTCATAAACTGCTCCTAATCATAGGATCATCATAAGGATGGTAATCAATCTGGAAGGTTGGTGTACAATCACTTTCTTAGGATACACAAGTCTTGAGTCTATGGTGTGGAGACATCGGAGCAAAAGTATAGGTACTCATTAGAGAATGAGAGCATTGAGTGTGACCACCTTGAGCAGTCATAAGAAAGTCTACCTTCTCATCGATGACTGGCTCGATGCTATAGTGGTGTGTCTGATTCTTTAATCTGAAGTATATCAATAGTGCACCTTGAGGATGTTATAGATTGACTACATCATAACTCGATCTCCTAGCCATTCAGAATCCTAAGGTGTATGTTGGCTATAGCATGTTCATTGTAGGAATTGGATTGCACTAATAAAAGGATCTATTTACCTCGGTAGATGAGGAGTAGTCCTATGATGATCATGAGATTGAGTCCATAAGCCTATGGCCATGGTAGTGTAAAGATGATAGAAATAATTTCTATTAGGTTTTCACATCGGACTCAAATCAAATGATTAATTCATATGATAGATATTGGATTTGATGAGTTCACCTTAACCCTAATCCTGTCGGGGCTGAAGATAGAAGAACCTAATCACACAAGTAGCTGCACTGAGAGGTTCATTTTTAGTTCTAATGGCTTGCCACTATATACTGCTAGGTGTCACTGGTGGATTTTGGGAGCAATTAGAATGATCTTGATGATCGATCATTCTAATTGTATGAATCGAAAAAGATTTGGTCCATCGAAAGATGTTTCGATGATGTCGATGATGAAAATCATGATATATCTCATTACCATCTAAAACTGAACCTAACTAGATCACACAAACAAAGATTTGGATCTGAATGTCATCAATTGGACTAATCCAGTTTAATTGATTTAAATTAGATTCAATTAGGTTCAAAGAAATCATGCTAGCACATGATTGAGCTTAACTTTCTCTTTCTGTAGTCTTTCTGGTTTATCTTGACTGAGCCAAATTGGTTTGGGCTCACTAGCGAATCCTGTATGTGTTTGTCTTTGACTGACTAGAATTTGTTCAGGTCAAAAAAGAGTTGTCTTAATTCATCAGATGAATAAAGACAATACCTACTAATTTCTATCGCCACCTGCCATTTTCTGATCCTGCCCGGACATGAGATGTCCCAATGTAGGAAAGAATGGGTAGGGGCATGCGCCCCCTTTGGACATCTCCATGGGGCACATGCCCACTTGGATTTCACACACAAGAATATGAGCACGCTCCTAGTTGGCATGCACACACGGGGAAGAGGGAAGAGTCCTATAACCAATTATGGAAACCAGATCTAGGGTTTCACAGTTAGATCTTGAAATTTTTTCAAGATCTTACAACGAAAGACTTAAATAAATCTAAAATTTATTTAAATAATCATGTAAATATCTAGATCTAAGATCTATTACATGATTAAGGCATGATATTAAATCAAAAATTAAAATCAAATAAGAAAGAAAAAGGTTGATTAAATCAACCTAGATCTACACTACATCAAATGTAGGTATGAAGTTTATAGATCAGATCTATTACTTGAGCAAGTTTAAACATTCTAACTTGCTGATCCAAGCTTGAGGATGAAGTCATGAGGCACACATGCATCTGGCCTCAAGGAGTCATCCACACAAGCCTATGATTTCTTATTTGAAGTTCGATGCAGGAAATCAGCACAGTATGTTAGTACTATGCTGATCCTTCTTCGATGGTCGATCCGATGCTCCCTTCCTCAAAATTTGGACTCTTTAAAATATGACAAGAAAGATGAGAATTTTTTGATCTGAGACTTTCTCAAAGAAACTCAAAAGAAAGGAGGAGAGATTGAAAATAAAACAGCCATAAAAGAAGACCCTCTTCTTCTTCTCTTTTCTCTCACCTAGATACCTAGTTTGGTGCCTACGGAACCCCCACACCTAAGGACCCTCTTTCTCTGATTTTTTCACATCCCAAACCTCTCCCAAATCTCTATATTTCATAAAATAATCAAAATAAAATTCATCTAATAAATAGGAGAAAGGAAGAGTCCAAGTTTGGTCAAATTCCTAGACTAGGAATATCAAACATGGGAAGTTGTTGGGGCACCCAACTCTTGGATGCCTCCTCCATAATTTTTGGTGTATATCAGAAAGGGAGGGTGCACAAAAAAGGAGATTATTTTTATGAAATAAGAGAAGGATTAATTAAAAATGGGGGTGGCACTCAAGGGAAGATGTTTTGGTCAACAAAGATTTCATCTTATAGAATCCTAAGCAAAACCAATTACTCCTTTGACTTGGTCTTCCACTTAACTTCCAAATATGACTTGGAGTGAGAGAGGGGGCATGAAAATTAAGAAGAAAGGGATTTTTTATGAAAAATATCTAAAAAGTAGGTATGGGGGGTGTTGGACCAAGGTGGCACAAAGAGATAGGGAGTCCTAGTCACACTAGGACTCTTATTTTGACTTGGTCAAACAAGATCTTTTAACCAAATAAAATCAAGATTAAAATAACCCAATTAAATAAGACCCTAACTCATTTAAGAACTTAATTAAATTAGATTAAATTAAATTAAATTTTAATTTATTTTCTAATTAAATTAGAAAATTGGGTTAATCCGAATCCTAATTAGACTAGGACTAGTTCTTCCTTGCACTTGGCTTATCCAATAAATCAATTGGACTTGATCCAATCAAGTCCAAACTAAATCTAATTAAATTATATTTAATTAGACTTAATCTCAAGCTGATTGGCTTAATCAAATTAAGCAATTAGCAATCTAATTGCTAATCGATCCTCCTGCAATACTTGCACTAGGTTAAACACCAATCGTATTGATTGTTTAACCCTAGAATGATTCTTAATCATTGATCAACCATCCGATCAGATCATAAGCTCTAATGTGTGTGACCTCATAGGTCGAAACCTAAGTCAATAGCATAGAAATAAATTTTATACCAATCAAAGTGACCATCTAGCAATGATACCGACAATAGGTCGAAGGTGTAGAACACCATCCTTAGAACCCATGCGGATATAGTTTTCATATAATTCATCCCCTTGACCATAATGCTCGTAGGACACATCAGAGTTCAACTATCAACTCTGATCAGGTTGTCCACATTGTATTTCAAAATATCAAATCCATCTGATGGATTATCCTGGCCAAGATTTTGCTATATTGAAATACAGTGATACATTCTTCTCCAACTCTTGGAGTGGTCAATTCCATCTTGATCACACTCTGACTTCGCAAGTACTTGACTATGCCCAGAAGCCTTCCATTGCTGAATTAGAAATTTAGTTAGTTCGATACCAAAGCATAGTGAGTTGCTTGCAAGTCACTAAGGTGATCTCAGGTCTAAGGGATACTTATACCTATATCCCATCAGAGACATTCTCAACTAGCTCTGGGAGTTGGTCACGTTCAATGATGATGTACCCATACATCTCACCTGTATGCCATACCAGTGTCTTCCACACATTGGTTAAGAGGACAACCAACCTATATGGTATATAGCGACCTATGCTCGATAGATGCTGTTCATCCTAATTAACAGCCTATCATTTGGTCGTGAACAAATTTAAGGACTAATCGATAAATCCTCTCTTTATCAAAACTAAATAGTCCTAAGGACTTCATCACAATAATGGAGTTCATTAGAAGATGTAAACTTATGATGAAAAAAGATGCCAAAATATTTTTTATTAATTAATAAATTAATTATAATATCTCAACCATCAACAGGCTGATGATTGACTTTGG
>QRFJ01000326.1:426140-559231 GCA_006176705.1 Cocos nucifera
TTTTAATAATTTTTTTTATACGAAGAAACATATAGTTACCCTACACAAGTCCATAAAAAGTAGACCTTTCTTTGATGCTAATAGAAAAAATTAGAAATGCTCAAAGAAAAAACTTTTAATGTTCTAGACTTAACTCTTTATTGAATTTTTTTAAGACTGAATTTCTCAATATCTCATAGATTCTCTGATCTGTGCATCAATTTTCTTTTAAAAATGCTTAGTTTAATTTAATTTTTAAGCATAATCAAGTGTCTAAATACTAAAGACTAACTTTTTTGCGGACTTAAAATTTTAAAATTTTTATTTCTCTTTCCAAACTTAATCGACATTGTCCTTAATAAACAAGAAAAAATAAAGGGTGTAACAAAGAACATTGTTGGGGATAAATCCATGCCTACCGAAGTTCAGCTAAGATTTCGGTCAAATTCCCAACACCTGTGCATCCAGTTCGATCGAACTTCTTCCAGATTCTTCTCAGTAATTGGGTTCCTCTAATAGATGAATTCTTTCCGAACTCCAACAAACGAACTTTCCTAGCAGCCGAACTCCTTCCAGACTCCTCCAATAGGCAAACTCCTTCCGAATTCTTTCCAGTAGTTGGGTTCCTCCATCAAGCAAATTCTTCCTCGAATCTCTCCTCCAGAAGAGCTGCATGTAGATCTCTCTACCAGATCTACTTCCTGATTCTAGAAGAGTCTCCTCTTCTACACAAATCCGACCTCAGACATGGCATAAACCGACCCATACCCGAACTACCTTGGAGGAGTCCGAACACCTCTAGAATTGACATAGCTCAATGGTCATCACCAATTGATGCCTACTCCTCCAAATATTGACTATCAAATCTCAAGCGGACTAGGCACCTCACGACAATAGACACTATCCTCCGTAACAAACTCAATGTGGCCTCGAGCGGCCAACTATTCGATAGTTACGGCTGTCACCATCAGTTTGTTACAGTCTCTATCTATAAAAAGAATCCTCCAGATACGTTTTCTCCATGCTCTCTTCTCCTTCACAAAACTCTGCTGAATTCTTTCTCAAGCACTCCATTTATGTTGGCCAAAAGAGCTGACTTGATTATCGGAGGGTCTTGCCGGAGCCACCCCGATCGGGCTCTAGATAAGGCTTGTTTTGTAGGTCACCGATGGTGATCTCTTCTTCTCCGACTCCAGCATTTCTATGATGATGACCAAATTTTGCACCAATAGGACTAGCATTAGAGGAAGGACCTCTGTTCTTGAGATTTTCTTATTCTTAAAGGAGTGCTCAGCAGTGATCTCTCTTCTTCCTCTCTAAAGTCCTTCTCAAAAAAAAATACCTCCTAAGAAAGCTTTAATCTAACGGTCAATAGCCTCTGCAGCCAGATCCCATCTAGATCTATCTGCTCCCGCTTTAGCTCCAGCAACTCAAGCTTCACCTATGATCATGGTGGATGCGGAGCGGTTCAACCTACTAGTCCAGTAGGTTCGCAGTCTCATGGAGATGATGCAGGCCATGCAGCGATAGGCTCTAGTATCGATTCGATCAGAACAGGCTTCTCCAGACCTCCATGATTTGATCTAGGGATGGCTGACTTAGGCTAGCCGGTCAGTGACCTCCGAAAAGAAAAAGCAGAGAGTCGAGAGCCCCTGCTCTGATCATGACTCTACCCTTGGGAGAACTTTGCCCCCGTTTAGCCAAAAGACCTTAAAAATTCATGATCGAGAGGATCTGGATAAAAAACTACGAGATATGAACCAGTAGATCGAGAAACTCTACCACTTTCCCCCTCTCATGATAGTGATATTTGTACTGATCCTCCTTTCTCTCAGTGCATCATGCAGGAATCAATCCTGCCGAACTTCAAGCTTCCTCAATTCGAGAGCTATGATGGGATCTCTGATCCAGTTGATCACCTAAAGGCCTTCTGGATGATGATGCTGCTCCATGGTGCGCTAGACGCCATTCTCTGCTGAGCATTCCCGTCCACCCTGAAGGAAGACGTCAGAAACTAGTACTTGACCCTCAAGCCAAATACCATCTTCTCTTTTGACCAGATGAGTCACCAGTTTGCAGCTCATTTTGTTAGTAGCCGATGTCCTAAGTGGGGCTCGGAATCCCTCACCAACATCAAGCAACAAGAGGGAGAATCCATCCGAGCTTTTGTTAATCGATTCAATGCTGCTGCGCTAGAGGTTCGAAACTTCGATCTATCTATTACGATGGCTGTGCTAAAGGGCAGCCTTCATAAGAACAATTTGCTATTCTCCCTGGAGAAGAAGTACCCCAAAAATTTTGTTGATATGCTGGCTCGGACTGAAGGATATGCTTGAGTGGAAGAGGCCTTCAAGGCTAAGGACAATGAAGCTGCTGGAGAGCGGTGAATCGATGAGCCAGGCAGGCCCGCTAAGGAAGGAAAGCCAAGTGAAGCTCGGCTGCACTCCCGAACTCCTTCTGAGCGCATGCGAGCTCGAACTCCTCCCCAAGCTTGAAAGCAGGGAAGCTCTGATAGAAGGGCATAGTGGGGTTTCCTCCTCTAAAGGATCCATAATTATGCCCCCCTCAACACTCCAAAAATGTAAGTGCTGATGAAGATTAAGGAGCAACTACCGAGGCTCAAAAGGATGCACTCCCATCCTAACAGATGCAACCCAAACTAGTTCTACCTCTATCATCATGACCATGGTGACGATACTGAAGAATGTATTTAGCTTCAAGATGAGATCGAGGAGCTCATCAGGCGAGACAGACTCGATCAATTCTTACAGCATCGACCTAAAGGATGGAAAGATTGACCAAGGGCATTGCCGCAATCAGAACTGCAAAGGGAGGAGCAGTAGGTAGATTGGCCACCCCTTGGCATCATCAACACCATCTCTGAGGGACTTCGATGAGAGGAGGCTAGTGGGCTAGCTGAGCTCGAAAAGAGGTGGAGAAATGAAGAGCCCATCGCATTCACCGATGAGGATGCTCAAGGAGTCCAGTTCCCACATAATAATGCAGTTGTAACCTCTTTAAAAATTATCGATTATGATGTGCACCACATTTTGATAGATAATGGAAGCTCTATTGATGTTTTATTTTATGATGCTTTCTCAGAAATGTTCTTACTCAATAACCACTTAGAAGCTATGAACTCTCCATTGGTAGGCTTCACTGGCGATGCCGTGCCAATTGAGGGCATAATAACCTTAGCTATGATTGCAGGGCAATGCTTGAAGTTGGTTAAGGCACAAGTTGATTTTCTAGTCGTAAAGGCTACATCTACCTACAATGCTATTCTCGACCGATCTGGTTTGAATGCGCTTTGAGCAGTGGTGTCAACTTATTATCTAAAGATGAAGTTTCCAAGAAGCTATGGAATTGGAGAGATCAAGAGAGACCAGGCATTGGCAAAATGCTATTACTCCATTGCCCTACAGAAAAACATCCAGCTTAACCTTTGTCCTGTTGATAGGCTGGATGTCCATGACGATCTTATCGAGGAGTGGGGCGAGCCTATGGAGGATCTCGTATCTATGCCCTTAAACAATGGAAGTGTAGAGCACACTGTTCAGATCGGCTCCAACTTGGGGGACGAGGTTCGGGAGCAACTCGTCACCTTCCTTAGGAAGAATGCAGATGTTTTCACCTGGGTCCTAGCGGATATACCAGAAATTGATGCCAAGGTCATGGAAGATCGGCTGGCTGTTGATCCTAAGTATTAGCCAGTTAAAGAGAAGATGCACAATCATGCTCCGGAGAGGTAGAAAGTAATTATAGAAGAAGTAGACAAGCTCCTCAAAGTTGGATTCATCCAAAAAGTTAACTACTCGAGCTGGATCTCAAATATGGTTCTCGTCAAAAAGACAAACGACATGTGGAAGATGTGTATAGACTTCAAAAAGCTAAACAAAGCCTGTCCAAAAGATAACTACTCTCTATCCAAGATTGATCAACTGGTAGACGCAACCTCGGGCCATGAGTTCCTCACCTTCATGGATGCTTTTTTTGGCTATAACCAAATACAGATGGCATTGGAGGATGAGGAGAAAACTACTTTTGTTACTGATAGTGGTCTTTACTATTATAGGATTATATCCTTTGGACTCAAAAATATAGGGGCAATGTACCAATGCCTGATCAACAAGATCTTTAAGAAGCAGATCGACCACAACATAGAGGTGTGTGTGGATAACATGCTTGTCAAAAGTTGAGCTTCAATAAACCATATCGCTGATCTCGAAAAGACCTTCAGTGTACTTAAGAAGTACAAGGTGAAGCCGAACCTGACCAAGTGCACCTTTGGTTTGACCTCAAAAAAGTTTCTGGGGTTTATGGTGTCAAGGCATGGGATTCAAGCAAATCCAAAAAAAATCCAAGCTATTCAGGAGATGATTGCTCCAAAAATAATCAAAGAAATTCAGCGCCTAACTGAAAAGGTGGCATCCTTAAATTACTTTATCTCAAGATCGGTCGAGCGATGCATGCCCTTCTTCCAAGTTCTGAAGCAACCAAAAAACTTCTGCTAGAGGACAGAGTGCCAACGGGCATTCGAGGAGCTCAAAAACTACCTCAGCTCATCTCCACTACTGGCAAAGCCTGAATCTAGAGATGAATTATTCTTATACCTAGTAGTTTCCCCGACGGCCTTGGCAGTAGTCCTAATCAAGAAGGAAGCGAAGATGCAGCGACCAAGCTACTACATAAGCCGGGTCCTAAGGGATACAGAGATCAGGTACTCTAAGTTAGAAAAATTAACTTGCTCTCTTCTAATTATTGCTAGGAGACTCTAACCTTACTTTCAGGGGTACATCATAATAGTCCTCACGGATCAACCAATAAAAGTAATCCTTCATCGAACGGATGCTTTCAAAAAAATCATAAAATGGACAATCGAGCTCACGAAGTTTGATATCAATTATCAACCTCGACCATCAGTCAAAGCTCAGATATTGATAGATTTTATAGTAGAATGTACCATTTCAGATGATGTCGAGCTTGAACAGAATGAGACCAGCATCCCATGGTTGAAACCGAGCCTCTCCGAAGAGAGTACCAACTTTTTCGAAGATTTTTGGGCCCTGTACGTGTATGGTTCATCCAACACTACTGGGGCAGGCATGGGGTTGATCTTAGTCAACCCTAAGGGAGTCGTCGTTGAATATGCGCTATGCCTTAAATTTTCTACAACTAATAATGAGGCTGAATATGAAGCTCTGATCATTGGGTTAAAAATAGCAAGAGAGTTAAAAGTAGATCGACTTCAAGTCTATAGTGATTTCCAATTAGTGGTCGATCAAGTTAGTGGTAACTATGAAGCATAGGAGAAAAGTATGATAAAATACCTTGAGAAAGTTAAAGATTTGACTTTGGCCTTTGACAGTTTTGGCATTCAACAGATTTCGAGGGCAGAAAATATAAGAGCCGACCTTCTCTCTAAATTAGCCACTTTAGCTCCAGCCGAACTATCCAAAGAAGTATTTTTTGAAACTCTAAAATTTTCAAGCTCAGAGGAATCACAGCTTGTTATGCAGATGGAGCACGAGCTGAGCTGGATTAACCCATTAGTTACCTTCCTCAATGAGGGAGTTCTTCCTTATGATCAAAAAGAAGCTTGAAAACTCAAGAATCAAGCCTCCTGGTACGTTTTGTATGAGGATAAGTTGTATAAAAGATCATATTCACTACCACTTTTGAGATGTCTCCGATCTTCAGAGGTCGACTTCGTATTATGGAAAGTGCATGAGAGAATTTATGGAAGTCATGTAGGAGCCAGATCCCTGTCATAAAGATTACTTTGGCAAGGATACTATTGGCCGATCTTGTACGATGACTTCATAGAGTATGTTAAGAAATGTGACCGTTGTCAGAGAAATGCAAACATACAAAGACAACCGACCTCCGAGCTTACTCCATTAAGCGCACCTTGGCCATTTGCGTAGTGGGGAATGGATGTACTTGATCCTTTTTCAATGGCATCCGGGCAACGAAAGTTCCTCTTGGTTGCGATCGACTACTTCATCAAATGGGTTGAAGCCAAACCACTAGCAAAAATTACTGAGGCTAAGGTACAGAACTTCATCAGAAAGTCAATCATCTATCGATTTGGTCTGTTTCGAACTCTTATAATAGATAACAGGTGATAGTTTACTGGGATGAGGTTTGCTAAGTTCTATGAAGATCTAAACATCTTCCATCACTTCATGTCAGTGGCCCATCTACAGGTAAATGATGAACTAGAGGTGACCAACAGAATTTTACTATAGGGCATCAAGGCAAGGCTTGAAAGAGTAAGGGAGACTTGGACGAACGAACTCTATCACATCCTTTGGGCGTACCAAACTACTCATAGGCCAACTAGAGAAACATCGATTGCCCTAGCCTTTGGGATGAAGGCAGTCATCCCGATCGAGTTTAAACTTCCATCAGTACAGATAATGGCCTTCAATGAGTATCGTAACTCACAAGACCTCAGGGTCAATCTCGATCTATTGAAAGAAAAGAGAGAAGATGCCTAAGTTCAGATGGTAGCCTATAGACAAAGAGTAGCTAGATACTATAACTCTAGAGTAAAAAGCAAAGCATTCAGAGTGGGGCACTTGGTGCTCTGACGAGCATCTATTTTGAAGCTGTAGGAGCAAGGAAAGCTCATCCTGAATTGGGAAGGTCCGTATAGAGTGGAGGAGGTCATCCGATCCAAAACTTATCGCTTGATGGAGCTTTGAGGGGTGACACTCCCACGGTCTTGGAATTCAAAAAACTTAAGAATGTACTATCAGTAATTTTTCTTCAATAAAGTTCTTTCTATTTTAACATCATTACTTCTTAACACAAAGATTGTATAATGAAAACTCTGAAATAACCAAAAGTGGCCCATTAGGAACAGGAGGAGAACTGATAGGGATGCGATGTTGTCATTAAGACACCATGTTTATCAGTTTAATCCGACTTCTTAAAATAATTAAAAATCAGTAGATAGCAGTGAGTCGGGTCGAATCCACAGGGATGGTAGTGTTTTTAGATTTGAAATCTTTGATTTTATAAAAGAAAAAGAAAAGAGAAGAGTTTTGGGATCAAAAGTGAAGTCAGAAAATAAAAAAGCGAAAATTAAAAGGTACAGAAATTTAAACTTGGTACTAAGATCTACTAGTTAGATCTTAGCATCTACTTGCAAGGCAATAATTTAAAGTGCAAAAATTAAATTGTAATAAAAATAAAAAGCAAGAAGAAATTAAAGTGCAAAAATAAAATTTTTATTAATTAAAATTTTAAAATTTAAATACATGAAATTTAAAAAAAATAAAATAGCCTGATCTCTGATCTTGGATCGGCATTGGCAGAAAGATGGTGTAGAAGCTCGGCTCTTCTTCTCGGCACCCGTTGCTTCGAAGCAGCCTTTAACCCATAGCCTGGCTTCGCCCTGTACCAAAGCTTCACCTTGATCGGAGATATCAATTTTTGATGGCCTGGGGTCCTTTTTATAGAGCTAGGAGGGCTGGATATTTTTTCTAAAGGCAATATGGGACTAATAGCCTTTGTAATCATAAAAATACAAAGAAATTTGGATAAAATTTGAATCAAAATAGCTCTGATATGACTCTGATAAATCTGATAAAATCTAGCCATTCAACAGGAATCCAACGGTCCAAAAATCATCAAAATTGGATGCAGAAAAGCCTCAGATCAGGTCGGATTAAATTCTGGCCGTTGGATCATGCGCTTGATGGAGGAAATCTGGCCGCAAATCATGCTTTGAGAGTCTTGATCACCACCGGAGCTTTCTGGACCGTCGGATCATCGCCTGGATCGAGCGCTGCCATTCGATGGTGATCCGCGTGATGTTTGTATCTGAATAAAATTCGGAAGCAACCACAGCCGTCCGATCCTGACCGCAAACAACCACATCCGTCCGATCGCGCAATAACTGTTCCCATGGACCGCGTGGACCGGCCGCACCGCACACCGCAACCAATCAGTGCCGCTGTTGTCAGACGAAAAGACTAAATTACCCTTGTGAGCCACGATAAATTTCTGTAGACCCTTAAGGGGTCTAGGTCCACCACGTGGCAATCTCTGATTCGCCGGAATTTGCTGAGCTGGCGGTCCACGCCTGGATCGTGGACCGGACTGATGGCTTCAACGACTGAGTCGGCTTTGATGGCTTGGCTTGGCTTGGTGGCTCGGCTTGCGGAGCCGGCTGAGCCATTTTCTTTTTTTTATTTAATTTTTATTTATTTTATATTTTAAAAATTCATATCTTTTCCATTTTAGCTCCGTTTTACTTGAAATTTATTTCGTTATGATCAAAAAAATGAGCTCTTTCTATTGATAATAAAATTTTATTTTTTAATTTTTATTATTTTTTATTATTTTTTAATTAATTTTTTAATTAATAAAAATATGAATTTTTCAAAAATTATATATAAATTGATTAATAATTCTTAAAAATTAATATAAATTAATTAATAAATTAATACTTTTATTGATGAATTTATGATACTTATCACACCCCCCAACTTAAGCTTTGCTCGTCCTCGAGTAAAGAAAGAATTTAGTTTTAAATACCTTTTAACTTTAGAGTTTCGAATTTTACCTAAGCAATTTTCAAAATGGCCATTGATATTCAGTAGAGCTTAAATGAGATATATCATTGGGGTATTAATACTTATCAATAGAAAAATTAAGTAAAGAACATTAAATTTTTTAGAACTTTTTCTAAATTATTCCACTTTTATCTCTGATTTGTCTAAACTTTCATATAGGCAGGTGTATTGCTACTTCCATCCTTCATTTATTAATTTTTATTTTCACATTGCCCACTTTTTGATGCGAATATCATTGCTTACTTAGGCAACGGGACCCGGTTACTTGGTGGGAAAACCTTTTTTTTTTTTTTTTTTTTTTTTTTAACGTTGTACCACTATTGAGTGTCTTAACTTCCTTAAGCTTTCTATTTGATCCATGTAGCGAGTCTTGGGCCAATGACTCCCAAACCAGTTGGCTTTAGGGCACTAGGTATAGAATACCCCTCGGGCTTACTAGCTCGAATCAAATAGGCTACGAGTTAAGACTAGCTTTACAACGAGCTTCTTTGCCCTTCCCACCTTTTGATGCGAAACTCAATGCTTGCTTAGGCAAAGAGGCCCGGATTACTCAGTGAGAAGTACTTGAAAACTATTTTATTAAAATAAATTTTTATATGAAGAAACGTATAGTTACCCTACACAAGCCTATAAAAAGTAGACTTTTCTTTGATGCTAGTAGAAATAATTAGAAATGCTCCAAGGAAAAAATTTTTTTATGTTCTAGACTTAACTCTTTATTGAATTTTCTTAATACTTGATTCCTCAATATCTCACAGATTCTCTGATCTGTGCATCAATTTTCTTTTTAAAATGCTTAGTTTAATTCGATTCTTAAGCATAATCAAGTATCTAAATACTAAATACTAACTTTTTTGAGGACTTAAAATTTTAAAATTTTTTTATTTTTCTCTCCCCCCAACTTAATCGACATTGTCCTCAATGGAGAAGAAAAAATAAAGGATGTAATAAAAAGAACATGGAAGAATACACCTAACTCAGTATATATTTTTTTATTTTTATTTTTATTTTTGGTCCAGCACATGCCTTTACAAATTTGAGCTCTCCCTCCAACTTATTCAAATTATCCTAAAAAGAAAATAAACTAAAAAGATAAATTAGATAAAAACTAAATATTGGGTTGCCTCCCAACAAGCGCTAAGTTTACCATCTTCAGCCAGACACAATGCAGCTCACTATCCTATGTCGAATATTGGATTGACAAATTCCAATGGATTTTGGATTGCCAATCTCAGAAAGTTGATGTTGATTTTTAATCCCATTATTCGATATATTCATTGTTAATTTTTGGGATATATTTTATGATTCCATTCTCAGACCCATGTTTATTAAGAATTACTCCTATTTGTTCTTCTAAAATGCTCATGAATGGAGTTTTAGGAGTTAAGTTTGATTCAATGGGTGCTGGAATGGTGACTAAAGGCGGTTTTAATTCTGGAGGTAAATTAATGTGATCCTGCTTAAACAACTCCATTGACATTTCATTACATGCCTTTTGATTTTTATAAGAAGAACCAGCTTCTAGGGTTGAAGGGAATAGGACATTAGGTTTATAAGTCTCGGGATAAATCATCTATTCTCTTTTTCCCTTATTTCTATCTCATTTAAACTGGAACTAGCATCAGTACTAATTCCTGGCTTGGGTTCTTCTATGTGGTTAGTCTCAGTACTAACCAGTTCCTCTAAATTTTTATTTTGGCTAGCATCAGTACTAGCCTCTCTCACCTGGTCTTGGTATGGGTCCATAAGAATCCTATAGCTTTTAAGTTCAGGAATTACTTTGGTATTCTCAAATTGGAGATTCTTAGATGAAACATTAAGATTGATAATTTAATCCAGGTGGTTGGTGGTCATTAGGTGGGTTGTTTGAAATTGGTAGGTTCGGTAGTTGATCTAGTTCTCTCCTCATGTTAGACTCAACTAATTATCCTATTTGAGCTTCTAGTCTGGCGATAGATTGCTGTTGAGTTAGAATTAATTATTGAAGTTGGTTAAATCTATCATCAGCTAGATTGGTCTGTTGAGGAGGTGGGTATGAAGGCTGATTATAATATGATGGCTGGAATAAACTGACTAGGCTGACCATTATTATAGGCATAATTTTGATATATCTATTTTGATAATTTTGCTCAAGTGAAATTTGGGTCTGAGCCTGAGTCTGTTGGGATGTCCAAGAAAAATTAAAGTTACTCCAATCTGAATTATATGAATTTGAAAATGGGTCATTAATCAATTTGGAGTATCCTTGAGTAGCTTGAACTTGTTCTTGGATAAAATATGGAAACTGTGCAGTCATAGGATATTCACTTACATGATGGGTTGGACTAGCATAGATTGAATAACTCTCCTGATAATTAGAAGATGATGTGAATTATGCAGGAGATTGTTGACCTAGGGTTAGGAGTTGATCTATTTTCTGAGCAAGAAGGTCAACTTTATCTAATTTTTGGACTATTAGATTCATATTAGCCATTTGATTATTATGTTTAATGTGAATCAACCATTCAATTAAGTTCAACTAAATCAGAAAAAGCGATTTCCTACCATGCATGTATTAGTGTAACCCTAATGTATGGTTAAAAAAATTTTAGAATATTTTATTTATTTATTATTATTATTATTATTTTATTATATTAAAAATTAATTTTTTTTAAATTATTTTTATTTATTAATTTTAATTTAATTTAATTTAATTTAATTAATTTATTAATATTTTTTAGTTAGTTTAATTTAATTTTTATTTTATTTTATTTTATTTTATTTTTAGAGGAGAAAGGAGAAGAAAGAAAAAAGAGTTCTAAAGAAGAGGTCCTAAGGAGTCCTAGAACTAAGAAGAAAGAGAAGAATTAGGTTTAATTAGATTTAATGTTGGTTAGCAATCAAGTTGGTCAATCAATCCTGACTAAGGGTTATCCTAGATCTAGACAGCTCCTAACTGCCAAGGTCACCTTCAAGCCCTCCAAGTGTAGGATTAGCCAATCAACTAGCCAGGTAAGTGTAAGGTCGGTGGGAGTCCCCCCGTTGCTTGCCTTAGACACCAATTATGCTTGGCCAGGTAAGCGAACGGAACCAATTAGAAACCACCTTCCTTCGGGCCCAATCATCCCTGAACCACTTTCCTAGACACCAGTCAAATTGACTTATCCTAACCCGGTTCAACTCTTAGGATTCCTTGTCCTATTGAGCTCGAGTTCCTAGGGTTGATGTCTAATTGATTTTAATTTAAAGGCTTAGGTCAATGCAGGATGTTGGTTGGTTGTTTGTGGGCTAAGGAAGGGTGATCAAATCCCCACCTTATCTTGTTTAATTGGGTATTGCCCTTAATTTGATTTAATATGAATATGCAAAAAAAAAAAAAAAATTTTCAATCAAAGGGTTCTATGCAATTTAAACTAGATGCATGTAACTAATTGTATTCTGAAAGGCTTACCTTGCCTCCAGCAATCACCAAAAAAAATAAAAATAAAAATAAAGATAAAAATAAAACTAATATGATGCATGCTCTAAACAGTTAGGGTTTCTAATCTTATCATGAGGCTTTTAATTAGGTTTAAATAGATATTTTTTTAAATTAATTTAAAAATAAAATAAATAAATAAATAAATAAAAAGAAAAGAGGACTAGGGTTAGGATTGATCTTACCAAGCAAAACTTCTGATTGCTTTTTCATTTTCTCCTTTTTTTTCTACAAAATAAATAAAAAAAATTAGTAAGCAATATTAAAAAAAATATAATTAATTTACAAAAAAAATCAAAGAAATCAAAGAAAAAAAAATAGCATCTATTCCTTCCCCGGCAATGGCGCCAAAAACTTGATAGGGCGCGATGTTGTCGTTAAGACACCGTGTTTATCAGTTTAATCCGACTTCTTAAAATAATTAAAAATCAGTAGATAGTAGTGAGTCGGGTCGAATCCATAGGGAAGGTAGTGTTTTTAGATTTGAAATATTTGATTTTATGAAAAGAAAAAGAAAAAGATTTGAGTTTTTGGGATCAAAAGTGAAGTCGAAAAATTAAAAGAAAAATGAAAATTAAAAGGTACAGGAATTTAAACTTGGTACTAAGATCTACTAGTTAGATCTTAGCATCTACTTGCAAGGCAATAATTTAAAGTGTAGAAATTAAATTGCAATAAAAATAAAAAGCAAGAAGAAATTAAAGTGCAAAAATAAAATTTTTATTAATTAAAATTTTAAAATTTAAATACATGGAAATTTAAAAAAAATAAAATAGCCTGATCTCTGATCTTGGATCGGACATTGGCAGAAAGATGGTGTAGAAGCCTGGCTCTTCTTCTCGGCACCCGTTGCTTCGAAGCAGCCTTTAACCCATAGCCTGGCTTTCGCCCTATACCAAAGCTTCACCTTGATCGGAGATATCAATTTTTGGATGGCCTGGGGTCCTTTTTATAGAGCTAGGAGGGCTGGAAAGTATTTTTTCTAAAGGCAATATGGGACTAATAGCCTTTGTAATCATCAAAATATAAAGAAATTTCGAATAAAATTTGAATCAAAATAGCTCTGATATGATCTCTGGTAAATCTGATAAAATCCAGCCATTCAACAGGAATCCAACGGTCCAAAAATCATCAAAATCGGATGCAGTATTAAGCTCAGATCGGGTCGGATTAAATTCTGGCCGTTGGATCGCGCTTGATGGAGGAAAATCTGGCCGCAAATCATGCCTTCGAGAGTCTTGATTCACCGTTGGGCAGCTTTCTGGACCGTCGGATCGTCGCCTGGATCGAGCGCTGCCATCGATGGTGATCCGCGTGATGTTTGTATCTGAATCAAATCCGGAAGCAACCACAGCCGTCCGATCCTGACCGCAAACAACCACATCCGTCCGATCGCGCAATCACTGTTCCCATGGACCGCGTGGACCGGCCGCACCGCACACCGCAACCAATCAGCGCCGCTGTTGTCTGAGCGAAAAGACTAAATTACCCTTGTGAGCCGCGATAAATTTCTGTAGACCCTTAAGGGGTCTAGGTCCACCACGTGGCAATCTCTGATTCGCCGAATTTGCTATTGAGCTGGCGGTCCACGCCTAGATCGTGGACCGGCTGATGGCTTCAATGGCTGAGTCAGCTTGATGGCTTGGCTTGGCTTGGTGGCTCGGCTTACGGAGCCGGTTGAGCCATTTTTTTTTTTATTTAATTTTTATTTATTTTATATCTTTCAAAATTCATATCTTTTCCATTTTAGCTCTGTTTTACTTAAAATTTATTTCATTGTGATCAAAAAAATGAGCTCTTTCTATTGATAATAAAATTTTATTTTTTAATTTTTATTATTTTTTATTATTTTTTAATTAATTTTTTAATTAATAAAAATATGAATTTTTCAAAAATTATATATAAATTGATTATTAATTCTTAAAAATTAATATTAATTAATTAATAAATTAATATTTTTATTGATGAATTTATTATACTTATCAAGAACCTCATCCTAACATGAGCAAGGTCGAAGGCCTCATTGAACTAAGGCAAGATAAGGG
Source organism: Cocos nucifera (assembly GCA_006176705.1). Classification (NCBI taxonomy): domain Eukaryota; kingdom Viridiplantae; phylum Streptophyta; class Magnoliopsida; order Arecales; family Arecaceae; genus Cocos; species Cocos nucifera. Next base: position 440,210 of record QRFJ01000326.1, read on the forward strand.
GAGAGGTCCTACCAACGGCCATAATGTGCCCTTACAGCCCATTAGAAATAGGACGAGAACCTCATCCTAACATGAGAAAGGTCGAAGGCCTCATTGAACTAAGATGAGATGAGGAGAGGCCCTACCAACGGCCCTAATGTGCCCCTATAGCCTATTAGGAATAGGAGGAGAACCTCATCCTAACATGAGCAAGATTGAAGGCCTCGTTGAACTAAGGTAAGATGAGAAAAGAGGCCCTACTGATGGTCCTAATGTATCCCTACAGTCTATTAGGAATAGAAGGAGAACCTCATCCTAATGTGAGCAAGGTCGAAGGTCTCGTTAAGCCAAGACGAGAATCCACGAATGGATCCGACGAACCTCTACGATCATACAAGGGATGGAAGGTCAAGGCCCTACTAACGATTGATGAGTGCATTTCCCTACGACCGCACCAAACACCAAAGGAAAAATCCCATCCTAATCGATGGAACGAACCCCTGACCTGACGTCCATGACAAGCATCTTCTTAGAAATGAAAGAAAAATGAGGCGTCCAAAATCGAATCCCCAAGAGATAACAACAAAAAAGGTATTATTTTATTATGAATGTAAGTTCATTACAAGTAAAAGTTAATAAGATCAATTACAATAGGCATACTACAAGCAAGATAGAGGTTGACAAAGGTCGACTGTGCGAAAAAGCAATTGCATTACAGACAAGATAAAGATCGGTGAAATCGATTACAAAAAAAGAAAAGAGGTGAAGTCCTAAGGCAATCCTAGCTCTTCAGACTTTGGGCTATCGGCTCTAGCCATTACTAAAGCTTCCTTTAGTTTGAAAATTTCCTCCTCTAGCTCCTTCATCTTGTATAGACCATCGATGTACATCCTATTGGAGTATTCAAATTTGGCCTCGAGCTTTCATTGCTGCTTCCTTAAAACCTCAGATTCAGCTTTAGCATCCTTGACGGCTTGATGCTCCCAGGCCAACTGGAGCTTCAATTGTTGAACTTTGGTTTTCTCCATCCCAACAGCCTTCGAGAGTTCACTGATAGTCCTCCTCAGAAAGACAAGCTCCTTAGGTTTGTCGCTTGATCCAGCCTGCTGAATGCTACAAAACTTCTTCCAAAAATAGTCGCTTCATCCCTGATAGCCTTTAGCTTGCCTTCAAGCCTGGATATCCTTTCTGCCCAGGTTGCCCGACAATTATTATGTTGATCTTCAGCATCCTATAGCTACTTCTAAAGCTGGAAGAACTTCTTTGACCAATTTCAATCATGCTAAGCTTCATCGGTGGACCATGGTGAACTTTCTTCCAAGAGACGAATCTTCTCTTCCGCCTTCTTGAGATCAACTTCTAGAGAGCCGATCATCACTGTGAGCACCCAAGACTTGTCGCTCACGCTCTTCTAGAGTTTGGCAAGCTCCTTCTCAAAATATCCTTTTTGAATGCTGAAGCTCGCCGCATCCTTCATGTGTAAACTTCGGAGGCGAGTGACTTCCTTAGTTGCCTCCATAGTTTTTTTTTGAGAGGCTTGAAGATCGGCCTCAACTCTTTTCAATCTTCTTCTCAATTGATGGACCTTCTTCTTCAAATTCTTTATCAAAGGCTTGAATGAAACCCCCTGAGGTAAGGGGTCGACGTCGATCGAAGAAAGAAGGTCGTGGCCCTGATCGACAGAGACGTTCTGAATCACATACAATGCAAAGTGTAAAGAAAAAGAAGGATTTATTCTCATTACTTGAAATATGTTTGGTACACTAAAAAAAAATAGAGAGAAAAAAAAGGATACATAGATGTTAAAAGTTTAGACCTCGGACAGCTCACCCACTAGAGAGGTCGGGACATTCTTGATTGGCTCCGACCCTTAGGTAGGTTAGAATGCTGCACCTATGGATTCAGGAGCAACCTCGACATCGATGCATGAAGGGCCGGCTCTATCCTCTGGCTCTTCTAGGAGGAGATCCAGATCGATGTTTGGAAAATTCTCGATGACTCACCCCATACAGACCTGGAATCCTTTCAAGAAGGCTTCCTGGGAAAAGTCTATTTTGATGTCCTTCATAGCCTTGGAGGACTTGAAGTTCTACACGGCCCTTTCCATGGCAACGCTAACCTCCTCTTGCACCTTTCTTTTCTCCTCCTTTTCTAGGGCTAGCTCGGCCCTCAACTTCACCATCTCATCATGTTCCTCCCTCAATTCATTCTGAAGGCATTCGACTTCAGACGAATGGATCTTCAAGGTGACATTTAGAACATTGGCCTCGGCCCGAGCCTTCTCGACTTCTGTGCGGGCTTCTTCTAGGGCTCTAAAAGCTTCGACACAATTTTGGCTTACTACTTTGGAGTGCACAAAAAGATAATGTCCCAGCTGCAAAACACACAATAAATCAGAATCATAAAAGATCCTAGTTCCAAAGCTTAATGGGCATAAAGTCAAAGTTAGAAGGAACCACTTACCTCTAGAAAGGTAGTAAATGATTCATTGAACCTCTCAACATTGTCCTTCTGGTGCATCCTTTTGATGATGTGATGAAGGACGCTCCCCTCCATTAGTGCCTGGACGACCTCTCCATTGTCCAGGAACCCTGTTCTTGGCCAAGGTCCCCTCCTTCGGAGCTCTTAGCCTTCTACTCGACCTTCTCGCCGACGGCCCTCTTCTTCATCTTCTTCATGGCTCTCTCTTACCGAATAGGAGCAAGAGGGACAGCCTCATCAGACGGGGTCAGGCTCAGCACGATAGCGGTGGGTTCAAGGGCCGTTCTGGACCATACTAGCATGGCCTGGCTTGACTCTCCAGTCTGAGCCTTCTTTTGTGGTTTGCCGAAAGAACCTCCCTTCCTTTTGAGGGTCCGGACGCCCTTTGTCAAATGGTTTTGTTCCTCGGGGGTCATTTCAATAAAGATAAAGTTAGAAGATTAGAAAAATAAATACCATCCAGTCGACTGAATATCACAAACTACCTATCGGGTTAAAAGGATTGAGACCAAAATTGAACAAGATTTGCTCATCTAGGAGTCTAGGGATTGGTGGAGCATCAAAGGACTTTAGCTTATCGACCGAGATTCGATCTTCATTTTCTAGCCCAGGAGCTCGGCGAATCGATTTCCTTCCCTCACCCCATGGAGGTAGCCCTAATTCTAGGGTGGGATGGAAAACAAAGAAGAACTTCTCCTTTTAGCTATGAACGGAGGAAGGGGCACCTTTAAGCAGTCCCTTCCTTCCGAACTGAGGAGACACATACCACCAATCCTTAGCAGTGGAATGATGTTTAAAGATTAAAAAATTATGAAGTAGGAAAATGGTAGGTCGGACGCCTGGCATGGTGCACAGGAAGAGGAATCCTATGATAAATCTAAAGAAGTTCGACGCCATGGCAATAAGAAAAATATTGAGAAATCTAAATAAGTTAGCTATGAAAAAGGGTAAAGGTAATATAAGCCCAGCCCGAAAGGTTTTGACGTACAAATAGATTCGATTGGAAGTGGGTGAACAGGCTCGGTTGTCATGTCTAGAAAGTTCAAGCTTGTACTCAGAAGGAATTCCAAGCCAAATTCTAGTTAAAGAAAGGTCGTCAGGCCGAAGTCTACAAAAAATTATCGCAAGCACAAAATGATGGGCCAATCCCAAGGGTTCGGCCTCCTCAGGAGGTGGATTCGTCAAGCTTAAAGGGGCCGGGCTCCCAGAATAAGTCGACCAAGATCCCTCACTAGACATTTGGATCAAGATAAAATCTAAAAATTATCCAAAAAATCAAATAAAAAGAAAATGAGACGTTCAAGGTTCGACAAGAATAGAAAGAATGAGAAAGTAAAAATGCAAAGATAATCCAAAAAGTATCAGAAAGCTGACCTAAATTGGTTGAGAAGAATAAGGAGATGATGAATGGAGCAAGGATCGAAGGTATGGTATGCCAAAAACCAAAGGTAGCAGCTTGGGCTCTCACTCGAGATGAAGAGAAAAACTAGAGGGAGGAAAGGAAGATTTCAGAAGTAGGGACTCGAAGGAGGAGGGCAGGTTGAAGTAACTCTTGGAGCCTCAGAGCAGTTATGATTGTAGATTTCCTCCAGCCGATCTCTGATCGATGCATATCTCACTCATCATGGCATAAAGCTTCCAATGAATAGACCCTTAATGGTGCTATACCTCGAGCAGATTTTTGGTGGAAAATTCAAAAAACGTCTCTTTAGGTCACCATATACATACGAAGCTTCGACGCCAGCCCAATAAAAGCCAAAACATCACGTACTACCTGAAAGTGGAAAGCCCAATAGGATCGAAAAATTCTTCAAACTTTGATAGTCTCCATCTTACTCCCATCCTTCGAACTTCGAACTCAAGAGTAGGAGGGCTAGTATTGGGGATGAATCCATGCCTACCAAAGTTTGTCTAAGATTTTGGTCAAATCTCTAGCACCTACGCATCTAGTTCGATCGAACTCCTTCCAAATTCTTTCCAATAATAGGATTCCTCCAACAGGCAAATTTCTTTCGGACTCCAACAGGCGAACCCTTCTAGCAGCCGAACTCCTATCAGACTCCTCTAACAAGTGAACTCCTTTTGGATTCTTTTCAGTAGTTGGGTTCCTCTGTCAGATGAATTCTTCCTCAGATCTCTCCTCTAGAAGAGTTGTATGCAGATCTCTCCAGTAGATCTACTTTCTAATTCTAGAAGAGTCACCTCTCCTACACAAATCTAGCCTCAGACACGGCATGAACCGATCCACACCCGAACTACCTTGGAGGAGTCCGAACTCCTCTAGAATTGATATAGCTCAAAGGTCATCACCAACCCATGCCTACTCCTTCAAACTTGGACTATCAAATCTTTAATGGACTAGGCACCTCATGACAATAGACACTATCCTCCATAACAAACTTCACGTGGTCCAAAGCGGCCCACTATCTGACAGTTACGACCGTCACCATCAGTTTATTACCAGCTCCATCTATAAAAGAGATCCTTCAGATATGTTTTCTCTAGACTTTTTTCTCCTTTCCAAAAATTTGCTAAATTCTTTATCGAGCACTCCATTTTTGTTGGCCAAAACAGCTGACTTGATCATTGGAGGGTCTTACTGGAGCCAGCCCCTAGGCTTCGGACAAGGCTTGTTCTACAGGTCATCGACGGTGATCTCTTCTTCTCCGGCTCTGACGTTTCTTTGGCGATGACCAGATTTTGCACCAATAAACATGAAAGAATATACCTAACTTAATGTATTTGGTCCAGCATATGCCTTTAAAAATTTGGGCTCTCCCTCCAACTTTATTCAAAATATCCTAAAAAAATAAACTAAAAAGATAAATTAAACTAAAGAAAAATAAATGTTGGGTTGCCTCCCAATAAGCACTAAATTTATCATCTTCAGTCCGATACAATTCAGCTTACTATCCTATGTCAAATACTGGATTGACAAATTTCAATGGTTTTAGATTGCCAATCTTAGAAAGATAATTTTTTATCCCTTTATTGATATAATCATTGTTAATTTTAGGGACATAATTTATAACCCCATTCTCAAACCAATGTTTATTAAGAATTTTTTCTATTTGTTCTTCTAAAATGCTCATGAATTGAGTTTTTGAATTAGGAGTTAAATTTAATGCACTGGGTACTGAAAGGGTGTCTAAAGATGGGTTTAATTCTGGAGGTAAATTAGTGTGATCTTGCTTAAACAACTCCATTGACACTTCATTACATGCCTCTTGATTTTTGTAAGAAGATCCGACTTCTAGAATTGAAGAAAATAGGACATTAGGTTTATAAGTCTCGGATAAATCATCTATTCTCTTTTTTCTTATGTCTATCTCATTTAAACTGGAACCAGCATCAGTACTAGTTTTGGACTTAGATTCTTCTATGTGGTTAGTCTCGGTACTAACCTATTCCTCTAAATTTTTATTTTGGCTAGCATCAGTACTAGCCTCTCTCACCTGATCTTAGTATGGATCCATAAGAATCCTATAGCTTTTAAGTTTAAAAATTACTTTGGCATTCTCAAATTGGGGATTCTTAAGTAAGACATTAAATTGATAACTTAGTCTAGGTGGTTGGTGAACATTAGGTGGGTTGTTTGAAATTGGTAGGCTTGGTAGTTGATCTAGTTCTCTCCTCGTGTTAGACTCAACTAATTATCCTATTTGAGCTTCTAGCTTGGGAATAGATTCTTGTTGAGTCAAGATCGATTATTATTGAATCAGAATTAATTATTGAAGTTGGTTAAATCTATCGTCAGCTAGATTGGTCTATTGAGGAGGTGGGTATGATGGTTGTTATATGATGGTTGGATAAACTGACTAGGCTGACCATTATTATAAGCATAGTTTTAGTATTGGGGCCTATTTTGATAGTTTTGGATAGGTGAAATTTAGGTCTGAGCCTGAGTTTGTTGGGATCTCTAAGAAAAATAATGATGGTTGCTTCAATTTGGATTATATGAATTTAAAAATGGATCATTAATCAATTTGGAGTAACCTTGAGTAGCTTGAACTTGTTCTTGAATTGTGGAAACTATGCAGCAATAGGACATTCATTCACATGATGGGTTGAGCTAGCATAAATAAAATAAAACTCCTAATAATTAGAAGGTGATATGAATTATGCAGGAGATTGTTGACCTTGGATTAGGAGTTGATCTAATTTTTGGATAAAAAGGTCAATTTTATCTAATTTTTGGACTATTAGGTTTAGATCAGCTATTTGATTATCAGGTTTAATATGAACAACCATTCAATTAAGGTCAACTAAATCAAAAAAACTGATTTCCTACCATGCATATATTAGTGTAACCCTAATGTATGGTTCAAAATTTTTTAAATTTTTTTAAAAATTTTTTTATATTTTTTTATTATTTTATTATATTATTATTATTTTTAAAATATAATTTTTTAAAATTATTTTAATTATTATTTTTAATTAATCTAATATAATTTAATTATTATTTTTAATATTTTTTTAGTTAGTTTAATTTAATTTAATTTAATTTTTAATTTAATTATTATTTTATTTTATTTTATTTTTGAAGAGGAAAAAAGAAGAAAGAAATAAAAGTTCTAAAGAAGAGGTCCTAAGAAGTCTTAGAGCTAAGAAGAGAGAGAAGAATCAGTTTTAATTAGTGATAATGTTGGTTAGCTATCAAGTTGGTCAATCAATCCTGACTAAGGGTTATCCTAGATCTAGATAGCTCCTAACTGCCAAGGTCACCTTTGAGCCCACCAAGCTCAAGATTGATTAACTGACTCAGCCAAGTAAGTATAAAATATGGGAGGTTTCCTACTTGTTGCTTTTCTTAGACACCAATAGAGTTGGCCAGGTCAGACAACAGAATCAATTGAAAATCACCTTCTTTGAACCACTTGCCTTAGACACCAAGTAATTAACCAATCAAAATCCGGTCCAACTCTAAGATTTTCTTAACCTATTGAGCTCGAATATCCTTATCTAATTGATTTTAAGAGTTAAGGTTTGGATTAATGCAATATGAGGGTTGGTTATTTGTGGATCAAGGAAGGATGATTAAATCCCCACCTTATCTTATTTAATGGGTTATGCCCTTAAATTGATTCAATATGATATGCATATTCAAATTTTCAAGCAAGGGATTCTATGCAATTAAACTAGATGCATATAAATAATTGAATTTTGAAAAGCTCACCTTGCCTCCAGCAATCACCAAAAATAAAATTAAAAACTAATACAATGACAATTAGGGTTTCTACTCTTATTATGAAGCTTTTAATTAGATTTAAGTGGGTATTTTTTAAATTAATTTAAAAATAAAATAAATAGTAAAAAAAGAATTAGGGTTAGGATTGATCTCACCAAACAAGATTAGATGCTTTCTTCCTTTTTTTTTCTTTTTTTTGCAAAATAAATAAATAAAAATTAGTAAGCAATATTTATAAAAAAATAAAAAGAAATCAAAAATTATTTATAATTTATCTACAAAAAAATCAAAAAAATCAAAAATTTTAATTTTCATGCCTTCTCCGACAACGGTGCCAAAAATTTGATAAGAGTGCGATGTTGTCGTTAAGACACCATGTTTATCAGTTTAATCTGACTTCTTAAAATAATTAAAAATACGTAGATAGCAGTGAGTCGGGTCGAATTCATAGGATAGATAGTTTCTTTTAGTTTTAAAATATTTAATTTTTTTTAAAAAAAAGAAGAGGATTTGAAAATCAAATTTAATGTCAAAAATTAAAAATTAAAATTATGATGTTGAAATTAAATTATACAAAAAAGTAAACTTGGTACTAAGATCTACTAGTTAGATCTTAGCATCTAGTAAAATAAAGAGCAATAATTAAAGTACAAAATTTAAATTATAATAACAATAAAGAATTTGAAATTAAAGAGCATAAAAATAAATATTGTATTAATTAAAAGATTCATAATTTAAATACATAAAATTTGAAAAAAAGAAAAAAAATTAAAATAGGTTGATCTCTGATCTTGCATTATCATCGATAGAAAGATGGTGTAGAAGTCTAGCTCTTCTTCTCGACATTCGTTGCTTTAAAGCAGCCTCTAATCTAAAGCTTGGCTCTACCCTATACCAAAGCTTCACCTTGACCGAAGATAATGGATTTCGAAGGCCTGAGGTCTTATTTATAGGTGTTGGAAGGCTAGAGTGTTTTTCTATAGGCAATGTGGGACTAAAGGATGTTTTAATCATCAAAATAGAAAGAAATCCGAGTGAAATTTGGATTAAAAAGAGTCCTGAATGAATTCTATTACTCTGGATGAAATCTGACTGTCAGATATAGATCAAATGGTCCAAAAAAGCCAAAATCGGATGTATATCAGCATAGATCAGGTTAGATTAAATTTTGGCCATCCGATTATGTTAATCAAGAGGAAATCTAATCGTCGGATCTAGTTTTGGGTGTTTTAATTAAGTCGGAAGCTTCCTAGACCGTTGGATCATCTTCTAGGTTGAGCGCTATCGTTGGATGGCGCCTTGAGTTTGAATTAAAAATGGAACCAACCATCGCCATTGGATCTTGACCGCAAGCAACCACAGTTGCACGATCGTGCACTTACTGTTCCCATGGACTGCATGGACTGGCTGCACTGCACACCGCAGCCAATCAGTGCCTCCTATCGTCGAGTGAAAAGACCAAAATGCCCTATGAGCCACGATAGATTTTCTATAAACCCTTTAAGGGTCTTGATCCACCACGTGTCACTCCATGATTCATCGATTGTCGCTGAGCTGGCGGTCTATGCCTGGATCATGGACTGGCTGATGGCTTTTGTGGTTGAGTTGGCTGTGACGGCTTGGCTTAGCTTGCGGAGCCAGCTGAGCCATTTTCCTTTTTTATTTTAATTTTTTTAAAAAAATTTATATCTAGTCTATTTTAGCTTCGATTTGCTTCAAACTTATTTCATTATGATTAAAAAAATAAGTCCTTTTTATTGGTCATAATATTTTATTTTTTATTTTTATTATTTTTTAATTAATTTTTTAATTATTTTTAATTAATAAAAATATTAATTTCTCAAAAATATGTATAAATTGATTACTAATTTTTAAAAATAAATATAAATTAATTAATAAATTAATATTTTTATTGATGATTTTATGGTACTTATCATTAGGCACGTGCATGGCTCGATCCAAAATCTTAGGAGCATCAGGATCATCGTCAGGATAATCAAATTATCCTAATCAGGTAATAATGATTATTTTCTTATTTAGATTTAATTTTTATTTTTAATATCAGATCACCATGATCAGATCTAAATACTCTTAGATCTGATTGGATTGTTTAGAATTTTTTTTAGAAAAATCCATCCCATATCTGATCAGATCTAGACAATCTTGTGGCAAAAAATAGAGATTTTTCTTCAACTCTTTTCAGTGATCATAAAGAAGCTTGGAAGTTAAGAAATCAAGCTTTCCACTATATTTTATATGAAAATAAGCTGTATAAGAGGTTGTACTCCTTACCACTTCTTAAATATCTCCGACCTTCCGAAGTTGATTATGCCTTGAGGAAGTTCATGAAGGAATTTGCAAAAATCATCTGGAGCCAAGATCCTTATCATATAAGCTACTTCGGTGGGGATACTATTAGCCAACAATAAATCAAGATACGATGGATTATGTAAGAAAATATGATAGATGTTAGAGAAATGCAAATATTTAGAGAAAATCAGCTTCATAGCTCACGCCATTAGGTGCTCCTTGGCCGTTTGCATAATGGTGGATGGATATACTTAGACCTTTTTCCATGACTTTTGGATAATGAAAGTTTCTATTGATGGCAGTAGATTATTTTACTAAGTGGGTTGAGGCCGATCCTCTAGCAAATATCACTAAAGTCAAAGTACAGAACTTCATCTAGAAGTCGATACTTTGCCGATTTGGTCTACCATGGACACTAATACTAATAATGGATGCCAATTCGGAGGAGCAAAGTTTGCCAAATTTTGTGAAGACTTGAACATTTTCCACCATTTTACATCAATAGCTCATCCATAGGCGAATGGTGAGGCCAAGGTAACTAACAAAATTTTGCTTCAAGGGATAAAGGCAAGGCTTGAAAGAGTAAAAGGAATATGGGTGGACGAACTCTATCATGTGGTCTGGGCTTATAGAATCACTCAGAAGTTGCCAATTAGAGAAATTCCTTTCGCGTTGGCTTTTGGGACAAAGATAGTCATCCCAATGGAGCTTGGACTTCCTTTAGTGTAAGTTGAAGCCTTTAGTGAATAGAATAACTCACAAGATCTTAGAGAAAATCATGATCTATTAGAAGAAAAGAGAGAGAAGGCTCAAATCCAATTGACAGCTTACAACCAAAAAGTAGCCTACTACTACAATTCAAGAGTAAGAAACAAGACATTCAAAGTAGGAGACTTGGTGCTTCGACAAGTAGATATCTCACAACCCTAAAATCAAGAAAAGCTCATCGCAAACTGGGAAGGTCCTTATGAGGTCACAAAAAAAGTCCGACCAGGAACAAATTATCTAAAGGAGCTCGAAGGAGCTGCACTACTACGGCCATGGAACTTAAAAAATCTACGAATGTATTATCAGTAACTATATCTCAATAAAATTTTTCTACTTTAATATCTTCATCTTTGATGCAAAATTTTGCAACGACAGATAATTACAAAAAATAAAATTGAAGATCTTCGATTCTTAAATAGGAGGTAAAGGGAAAAGGCCCTTTGAATGGTTATTTTGTACACCAATGACCTTGTTAGGAATAGGAGAAGAACCTCATCCTAATAAGAAAAAAAGCCAACTCCATCAGGAATAGGAGGAGGACCTTGTCCTGATGGGGGGATAAAGGAAGAAGCCTTTTCAATGGCCTTTTTATGCCCCAATGACCTTGTTAGGAATAGGAGGAGAACCTTCTCCTAACAAAGAAAAAAGCCAACCCTATTAGGAACAGGAGGAGGATCTCATCCTGATCGGGGGATAAGGGGAGAGACTCTTTCAACGGCCCTTTTGTGCCATAATGATCTTATTAGAAATAGGAAGAGAATCTATCCTAACAAGAAAAAAAGTCAACCCCATCAAGAATAGGAGGAGAACCTCATCCTGACAAGGGGACAAGGGGAAGGCTCTTTCAATTGTCCTTTTGTGTCCTAATGATTTTATTAGGAATAGGAGAAGAACCTCGTCCAAACAAAGAAAAAAGCCAACCCCATCAAAAATAGGTGGAGGACCTTATCTTGATGGGGGGACAAAGGAAGAGTCTTTTTCAATAGTCCTTTTGTGCTCTAATGACCTTCTTAGGAACAGGAGGAGAACCTCATCCTAACAAGAAAAAGAAATCCATCAAAAATAGGAGGAGGATCTCATCCCGACAGGGGGACAAATGGAGAGGACCTTTCAATGGCCCTTTTGTGCTCTAATAACCTTATTAGGAAGAGGAGGATAACCTTATTCTAACAAGAAAAAAGCCAACACCATTAGAAATAGAAGGAGAATCTCATCCTGAAGGTAGCATAAGGGAAGAGGTCCTTTCAATAGCCCCTTTATGCCCTAATGATCTTGTTAGGAATATGAGGACAATCTCATCCTAATAAAAAAAATCCAATCCCATTAGAAATAGGAGGAGGATCGCATTGTGATGGAGGGACAAAGGGAAAGGCCCTTTTAACGGCCATTTTGTGCCCTAATGATCTTGTTAGAAATAGAAGAAGAACCTTGTCCTAATAAGAAAAAAAGCCAATCCAGTCAAAAATAGGAGGAGGACTTTATATTAACAGGGGAATAAGAAGAGAGGCTCTTTCAATGGCCATTTTGTGCCCCAATGATCTTGTAAGGAATAGGAGGAGAACCTCATCCTAACAAGAAAAAAGCCAATCCCATCAAGAATAGGAGGAGGATCTCGTCCTGACGGGAGGACAAAGGGAGAAGCCCTTTAAATGGCCCTTTTGTGCTCTAATGATCCTGTTAGAAATATGAGGAGAACCTCATCCTAATAAGAAAAAAAGCCAATTCCATCAGGAATAGGAGGATGACCTCATCCTGATGGAGGGACAAAGGGAGAGGTCCTTTCAATGATCCTTTTGTGTCCCAATGATCTTGTTAGGAATAGAAAGAGAACCTCATCTTAGCAAGAAAAAAGTCAACCCCATCAGGAATAGGTGGACCTCATTCTGATGGGGAGATAAGAGGAGAGGCCCTTGCAACAGTCCTTTTATGCCCCAATGATCTTGTTAGGAATAGGAGGAGAATCTCATTCTAATAAGAAAAAAGCTAACCCCATCAAAAAAAGCAGGAGGACCTCATCCTGACAGAGAGACAAGGGAAGAGGTCCTTTCAATGATCCTTTTGTGTCACAATGATTTTGTTAGGAATAAGAGAAGAACCTCTTCCTAATAAGAAAAAAAGCCAACCCCATTAGGAATAGGAGGAGGATCTTATTCTGATGGAAAGAAAAGAAGAGAGGCCCTTTCAATGATCCTTTTATGCTTCAATGATCTTGTTAGGAATAGGAGGAGAACCTCGTCCTAACAAGAAAAAAAGCCAACTCCATCAGGAATAGGAGTGAAGGAACCGGATCTAAGATTTCAGGGCTGGATCTTAAAATTTTTTCAAGATCAGGTAGCAAAAGACTAAAATAAATTAAAATTTATTTATAAAAAGTAGAGAACATCTAAATCTAAGATTCTATTACATGATTGTGTCATAATATTAAATTAGAAATTAAAATATAAGGAAGAAATAATTATGTTGATCATATCAACATGCATCTACACTATATCTAATGTAGGTATGTAATAACAAATCAGATCTATATTACATGTGCAAGTTAGATGTTCTAACTTACTAATTCAGGCTTGTGGATGATGCTTCAACCTATACACATGTCTAGCCTCTAAGAGATGTCCACACAAGCCCATGAACCCCGATCAGAAGTTCTATGCAAGAAATCAGCACGGTATGCTAGTACTATGTTGATCCTTCTTCGATAGTTGATATGGTTATTTCTTCTTTTGGATTTGAACTCCTCCAAAGATTAAAATAAAGAGAAGATATTTTAGATTTGAGACACTCTCAAATAATCTCAAAAAGAGGAGGAGAAGAGAAGAGCAAAGCAACCCTTGAAGAAGACTCTCTTCTTCTTTTCTATTCTCTCACCTAGACATCCAGATTAGTGTCTATGAAAATCCCATGCCCAAGGGGTCTCTCACCCTAGTATTCACTCATCCAAAAACTCTCTCTAAGGTCTAGAATATCTCCAAAAATTAGCCCAAAATTCATCCTATATAATGAGATATAGAGGAGTCCTTGTTGGGTCAAATTCTTAGACTAGGAAAGAACAAATATGGCAACTAGTTCGGGTGCCCAACACTTGGGCGCCCATCCTTTCTTTTTGGCATGGACCACCAAAGAAAGGTGCACAAAAAATCTTCTTTTCCACCAAACAAAATAGGGAGAAAATAGGAAGAGGAGGGTGGTATGCAAGGGAGGAGTTTTAGTTTTCTAAAACTCTATCCAAAGGTAATTCAAATCAAATTCAAACTTCCTGCTTTTGACCCGGTCCACAACTAATTGCCATATGAGAAAGAGAGGAAAAGAGTGGGCATGCATGATGACCAAGGAAAGGAGGTTTCATGCACAAAATAAAGAGAGAGTGGGCATGGGGAGGCATGGGGTGTAGGTGGCGCAAGCAAGGTGGATCCTAGTCTTACTAGGATTTCGTATTTGACTTGGTCAAATATGGTTTCTCAAATTACATCAAATCAGAAGTAACTCAATCTAATTAAATTAGAACCTAATCTAATTAAGAACTTAATTAAATCAAATTTAATTTTGATTTAATTTTCTAATTAAATTAAAAAATTAGATTGACCCAAGTCCTAGTTGAACTATGATTTGTTCTTCTTTGCACTTGGCCTATCCAATAAACCAATTGGACTTGATCCAATCAATTCCAAACTAAATTTAATTAAATTATATTTAATTAGACTTAATCTCAGCCCTCTAGCTTAATCAAATTAAGTTAATTAGCTATCAAATTGCTAATCGATCCTCCTACAATATTTGCATAAGTTTAAACGTCAATCGTATTGATCATTTAACCTTAGAATGATTCTCAATCGTTGATCAACCATCCAATCGGATCGTGAACTCTAATATGTGTGATCCCATACATCTAAACCTAAGCCGGTAGAATAGGAATAAATTTTTATATCAATTGAAGTGACCATCTAGCAGTGGTACCTGATGGCTGGATAGGTTCAATGTATAGAACAATATCCTTAGAACCCATGTGGATATAGTTTCCATATAATTCATCCTCTTGACCAAAATGCTCATAGGATATCTCAGAGTTCAACTATCAACTTTGATCAGGCTATCCATGTTATATTTAAAAATATCAAATCCATCTCATGGATTATCTTAGCTAAGATTTTACTATATTAAAATACAGTTGATACATTCTTCTCCAACTCTTGGAGTGGTCAATTCCATCTTAATCTCACACCAACTTTGCAAGTACTTAACTATGCCCAGAAGCCTTCTATTATTAAATTAGAAATTCAGTTAGTCTGGTATCAAAGCACAGTGAGTTGCTTGCAAGCCACTGAGGTGATCTCAGGTCTAAGGGACACTTATACCTATATCCCTTCAGAGACATTCTCGACAACAAAATGGTCTAAAATTGATCACGCTCAGTGATAATATACCCTTACATCTCATCTGTATGCTATACCAGTGTCTCCAAATTTCTTGGTAGAAGGGATATTTATAGATCTCTATCTTTTCATCTACGCTCCTTTTTCTCTTGAAGACCCACTTACACCCAATGGATTTAATCCCTTCAGACGGGTCAACCAATGTCCACACATCATTGACCTTCATGGACTCTATTTTAGATTTCATGGCCTTAAGTCATTTCTCAAAATTAGATCTCTGCATAGCATCCATATAGGTCATCAGATCCTCATCGTTCTCATCGAGTTCGATAAAATCACCATCCCGAACCAAAAAACCATCGTATCTATTCAAATGATGCGGTACTCTATTGGATCGCCTTAATGATTTTTGCTCAAATAATTTCTATTATTTTTGCCTTAGTCCCTAATCAATAGACTTTGGCCTCAACTGAAAAGGTCTGATTAGGTCCAACCATTAACATGACCATACTTGATCTATCAAACTAATGAATGATTAGGCCAAACTTTGGTTGGCTAACCTAACCATCATTTAGAAAGATGCAGCTAAGAAATCATAAAATGAATGATAATTCTATTAGCTAATAAGCACCAGTCCTTTGGGCCTCCAATGATTAACCAACTAATGAACCCATTATCATCCACTTAATAAGAGACTATGATCTAGTTATCATAATAACTATTTTATTTTAGAGATCTAATAATTTTAAAAGATTTAATTTTAAAGAAGAGGGAAGGTCAGATGAACCAGCTTGTCATGATCCTTCTACTCATTTCACCAAGTCAGCTTAAGAAAGACCATTAATAGGCTGGTCTTGAAGCACCTAAATCAGTCATACTGATTTACCTAGTTGATATGGGTCAACTCGAATAGTCAAGTGATCCGATCCAAACATAATTTCACCAAGAGGCCAGATAAGTTCGATTAGTGGAAGGGTTTGTCAAACCTTGCCTTAGACACCATCAAAAATGGTCAGGTAAGTAGGTTGTGAATTAAAAACCACCAGTCTAGTTTACCTTAGACACCAACTGATTTAATTAGTCTTGATTAGATCAACCTAATAGTTCATGCCACACCATGTAGCTAAGAATCAAGTCCATCTTGGGTCTTATTAAAGACATGGACTTGATCAATTATAACTATTGTAATTGATCTAGAGAATTCTTGACCTAATCTAAGATAATAATTGATTAAATTTAATCAATTCTCTAACTAAGTCCATTCTTTAATCTAATCCAAGGTCTAATCCAATTAATAGACCTAATCCCCACTAACCGATTTTACCTAATGTGTTATGATTTGTATCTTAGGATTTTCAATTCACAATCCTAGATCCTAATCAAATGACTTCTTAATTCTTAATTAAGTTTTGGGCTGAGGGTTGGGGTTCAATTTTTTAAAAATAATTTTTATATTTATAAAATATTTTTACAACATCGTTCTATCAACCAAGTTGCATGTTTAATTCATAATCAATATGCAAGTAAGATAAGCATGAAACTACTTTAGATCTAGTCTAAACAGGTTCATGTAATTAAAATAGTTTCAGCTCCAATCAATCATAAATTATCTTAGATCAAATCTAACATATTTATGATACTTAAAATTAGATTAAAATATTTTTAATTAGATTATAAAATCTTTTAGATTTAATCTAAAATTTTATGATCAATATTTTAGATCAGCATGTACTAGGACAACCTCTCCACTATAAGGGATAAACCTTATGGTAGGACAACTTTATAATCAGTCCGTGCAATCTAAAACTTTTATTTTTAGATCTAAAACTCTTTCAAACCTAATAAATTATAAATAAGATTAGATTATATCTAACAAATTTATGATAAGAAATAGATCTACTCGAACTAGGATAATCTCTCCACTGTATTGGATAAACCTTACAGTAGGACAACCTTATAATCAATTCGTGTGATCATGATTTTTATTTTTAAATTTAATAATTAGATTATAAATTAAATTTAATTTAAAAAATAATCTAAACATGCACATATAATCATATAATAATCAACCTAAGCTCTTATACCAATTAAAGGAACCAGATCTAAAGTTTCAAGACTAGATATTGAAACATTTTCAAGATCAAACAGTGAAAGACTAAAATAAATCAAAATTTATTCATAAAAAGAAGAGAACCCCTAGATCTAAGATTCTATTATGTGATTATAGCATGATATTAAATTAAAAATTAAAATATAAGAAAGAAAAAATCATGTTGATCATATTAACATGCATCTACATTACATCTAATCTAGGTATGTAATAATAGATCAGATCCATATTACTTGTGCAAGTTAGATATTCTAACTTGCTGATTTAAACCTGAGGATGATGCTCTAAGCTGCACATACATCCGGTCTCTAAGAGATGTCCACACAAGTCCATGAATCTTGATCAAAAGTTCTATGTAGAAAATCAGCATAGTATGCTAGTACTATGATAATCCTTCTTTGATAGTTGATCTGGTGCTTTTTTCATCTAAATTTGGACTCCTTCAAAGATTGAAAGGAAGAGAAGAGATTTTAGATCTGAGATACTTTCAAATAATCTCAAAAAGAGGAGGAGAAGAGAAGAACAAAGCAATCCTAGAAGAAGATCCTCTTCTTCATCTTTGTTCTCTCACCTAGACACCTAGATTAGTGTCTATAAAATCCTAATGCTCAAGAGGTCTCTCACCCTAGTATTCACATATCCAAAAGCCCTCTCTAAGATCTAGAATATATCAAAAAATTAGCCCAAAATTCATCCTATATAATGAGATATAGAGGAGTCCATGTTTCGTCAAATTCTTAGATTAGGAAAGAACAAATATGGAAATTAGTTGGAGCGCCCAACACTTGAGTGCTGATAGGGATGCAATGTTATCATTAAAATAATTAAAATAATTAAAAATATGTAGATAACAGTGAGTCGGGTCGAATCCATAGGGAAGGTAGTATTTTTAGATTTAAAATCTTTGATTTTACAAAAGAAAAAAAAAAAGAATTTGAGTTTTGAAATCAAAAGTGAAGTCAAAAAATTAAAAGTAAAAATTAAAAGGTATAGAAATTTAAACTTGGTACTAAGATCTACTAGTTAGATCTTAGCATCTACTTACAATAAAATAAAGAGAAATAACTAAAGTATAGAAATTAAATTATAATAAAAATAAAGAGCATGAATTTAAAGAACATAAAATAAAATTTATATTAATTAAATTTTAGAACTCAAATACATAAAATTTAAAATAAAATAGAATAAAATAAAATAATCTGATCTCTGATCTTAGATTGGCATGGATGAAAAGATGGTGTAGAAGCCCAGCTTTTCCTCTTAGCACCAGTTGCCTCGAAGCAGCCATTAACCCAGAGCCTGACTTCATCCTGTACCAAAGCTTCACCTTGATCGAAGATGTTTGTTTTGAAGGCCTGAGGGTCCTTAAATAGATGTTGGAGGGCTGAAGGACTTTCTTTTGGGCAATGTCGGACTAAGAGTCATTTTAATCATAAAAATAGGAAGAAATCCGAGTGAAATTCAGATTAAAATAGCTCCTGAACAAATTTTGTTGAGTTCTTTTAATTCTGGCCATCAGATGGTGATCCGATGTTACCAAAAATACCAAAAATGATTGCATAATGTCCCAGATCAAGTAGGATTAAATTTTGACCATTGGATCATGCTTGATGGAGGAAATTAGGCCATTGATCATGCACCTGAGAATCTGATCGCCATCGGGAGCTTTCTGGATCGTCGGATCGAAGCTGGAATCAAGCACTGCCATTCGATGGCGAACCGGGTGAAATCAAACATCAAATCAGAGTTGGAATAAACCCTGACCATCCGATCTTAACCGTAAGCAACCACCACCACACGATCGCATATTTACTGTTCCCATGGACCGCATGGATCGGCTGCACCGTACACTGTAACCAATCAGCGCCTCCTATTGATGGATGAAAAGACCAAAATGTCCTGTGAGCCACAATGGATTTTTTGTAAATCCTTTAAGAATCTAGGTCCACCACGTGGCAAGCTTTGAATCACTCGTTTTTGCTGAGTTGGCGGTCCACACTACGCTCTAGACCGATGGGTGGCTTCTAGGCTTGAGTCGGCTAGTGTGGCTGGCTTGGCATGCCGACTTGGTCGGCTTGGCTTGACACATTTGGATGTGCCGGCTGCTGCGGCATGGTGGCTTGAGCCAGCTGACCCGTATGTTATTTTTCGTTTAATTTTTTTTATTTTATTTTTTTTAAAAATTCATATCTTTTTCATTTTAGCTCCGTTTTGCTCGAAACTTATTTTATTATGATCAAAAAAATAAGCTCTTTCCATTGATATTAAAATTTTATTTTTTATTTTTATTATTTTTAATTAATTTTTTAATTAATAAAAATATAAATTTCTCAAAAATATGCATCAATTAATTATTAATTCTTAAAAAGTATAAACTAATTAATAAATTGATGCTTTTATAGATAAATTTATGGTACTTATCACACCCCCCAACTTAAGCTTTGCTTGTCCTTGAGTAAAGAAAGAATTTAGTTTTAAATATCTTTTAACTTTAGAGTTTCGAATTTTACCTAAGCAATTTTTAAAATGATCATTGATATTCAGTAGAGCTTAAGTGAGATATATCATTGGGGTATTAATACTTATCAATAGAAAAATTAAGTAAAGAACATTAAATTTTTCTAAATTTTTTCTAAATTATCGTATATTTATCTTTGATTTGTTTAAACTTTCATAAAGATAAGTGTATTGCTACTTCCATCCTTCATTTATTGATTTTTATTTTTATATTGCCCACTTTTTGATGTGAATATTATTGCTTACTTAGGCAATGGGACCCGATTACTTAATGAAAAATAAATATTTTTTTTTTTAACATTGTACCACTACTGAGTGTCTTAATCCATTAAGCTTTCTATTTGATCCATGTAGCGAGTCTTGGGCCAATGACTCCTAAACCAGTTGGCTTTAGGGCACTAGGTATAGAATACCCCTCGAGCTTACTAGCTCGAATCAAACGGGCTACGAGTTAAGACTAGTTTTACAACAACCTTCTTTTTTCTTTCTACCTTTTGATTTAAAACTCAACGCTTGATTAGGCAAAGAGACCCGATTACTCAGTGAGAAGTACTTGAAAACTCTTTTATTAAAATTTTATATGAAGAAACGTATAGTTATCCTACATAAGCCAATAAAAAGTAGACTTTTCTTTGATGCTAGTAGAAATAATTAGAAATGCTTCAAGGAAAAACTTTTTATGTTCTAGGCTTAATTCTTTATTAAATTTTCTTAATACTTAATTCCTCAATATCTCATAGATTCTCTAATCTGTGTATCAATTTTTTTTTAAAAATGCTTAGTTTAATTCATTTCTTAAGCATAATCAGGTATTTAAATACTAAATACTAACCTTTTCAAGGACTTAAAATTTTAAAATTTTTATTTTTTGCCCCCTCAACTTAATCAACATTATCCTTAATGGAGAAGAAAACATAAAGGGTGTAATAAAGAACATGGAAGAATATACCTAACTATATTTTTGGTCCAGCATATGCCTTTGAAAATTTAAGCTCTTCCTCTAACTTATTCAAATTATCCTAAAAAAAATAAACTAAAAAAATAAATTAAATAAAAGAAAACTAAATATTGGGTTGCCTTCCAATAAGCACTAAGTTTACCATTTTCAGCCAGACATAATGCAGCTTACTATCCTGTATAGAATACTAGATTGACAAATTCCAATGATTTTTGATTGCTAATATCAGAAAGTTGATTTATAATCTCATTATTGATATATTCATTGTTAATTTTAGGATCATAATTTGTGATCTCATTCTCAGACCTATGTTTATTAAGAATTTTTCCTATTTGTTCTTCTAAAATGCTCATGAATTGAGTTTTTGTATTAGGAGTTAAGTTTGATTCAATGGGTGCTGGAAGGATAACTAAAGGCAGTTTTAATTCTGAAGGTAAATTAATGTAATCTTGCTTAAACAACTCCATTCACATTTCATTACATGCCTCTTCATTTTTGTAAAAAGAATCGGCTTCTAGGGTTGAAGGGAATGGAACATTAGGTTTATAAGTCTCAAGTAAATCATTTATTCTCTTGTTTTCTTTTTCTATCTTATTTAAATTGGAACTAGCATCAGTACTAATTCCTGACTGAGGTTCTTTTATGTGGTTAGTCTCAGTACTAATCTGTTTCTTTAAATTTTTATTTTGACTAGCATCAGTACTAGCCTCTTTCACCTAGTCTTGGTATGGGTTCATAAGAATTCTATAGCTTTTAAGTTCATAAATTACTTTGGCATTCTCAAATTGGGGATTCTTAAGTCAGATATTAAATTGATTACTTGATCCAGGTGGTTTGTGGACATTAGGTGGGTTGTTTGAAATTGGTAGGCTTGGTAATTGATCTAGTTTTTACCTCATGTTAGACTTAACTAATTATCCTATTTGAGCTTCTAGCCTGATGATAGATTATTATTGAGTTAAGATTGATTGTTGTTGATTCAGAATTAATTGTTGAAGTTGATTAAATCAATTGTCAGCTAGATTGGTCTATTGAGGAGGTGGGTATGATAGCTGGTTATTATATGATGGCTGGATAAACTGACTAGACTGACCATTATTATAGGCATAATTTTGGTATTGGGGTCTATTCTAATAATTTTGCACTGACGGAGTTTGGGTCTGAGCCTGAGTCTATTGGGATGTCCAAGAAAAATTAGAGTAGTTACTCTAATGCTGGTTATATGAGTTTGAAAGAAGATTATTAACCGACTTAGAGTAGCCTTAAGTAGCTTGAACTTGTTCTTGGATAAAAGGTGAAAACTGTGCAGCATGATGGATTGGGCTAGGTGATGTGAATTATGCAAGAGATTGTTGACCTAGGATTAGGAGTTGATCTAATTTTTGAGCAAGAAGGTCAACTTTATCTAATTTTTGGACTATTAGGTTCAGATTAGCCATTTGATTATCAGATTTAATGTGAATCAACCATTCAATTAAGTTCAACTAAATCAAAAAAAGTGATTTCCTACCATGCATGTATTAGTATAACCCTAATGTATGGTTCAAAATTTTTTAGAATATTTTTTTATTATTTTATTTATTATTTTTAATTTTATTTAATTATTATTTTTAAGATTTTTTTAGTTAGTTTAATTTAATCTTTATTTTATTCTATTTTATTTTATTTTTAGAGGAGAAAGGAGAAGAAAGAAAGAAGAGTTCTAAAAAAGAGGTCCTAAGGAGTCCTAGAACTAAGAGGAGAGAGAAGAATTATGTTTAATTAGGTTTGATGTTGGTTAGCAATCAAGTTGGTCAATCAATTCTGACTATGGGTTATCCTAGATCTAGACAGCTCCTAACTGTTAAGATCACCTTCGAGCCCTCTAAGTGTAGGATCAGCCAATCAACTAGCCAGGTAAGTGTAAGGTTAGTGGGAGTCCCCTCGTTGCTTGCCTTAGACACCGATTATGCTTGGCCAGATAAGCGAATGGAATCAATTAGAAACCACCTTCCTTCGGATCCAGTCATCCCTTAACCACTTTCTTAGATACCAATCAAATTGACTAACCCTAATCTGGTTCAACTCTTAGGGATCCTTATCCTATTGAGCTCGAGTTCCTAGGGCTGATGTCTAATTGATTTTAAAGTTAAAGGTTTAGGTCAATGCAGGATGCTAGTTGATTGTTTATGGGCCAAGGAAGGATGATCAAATCCCCATCTTATCTTGTTTAATTGGGTGTTATCCTTAATTTGGTTTAATATGAAAATGCACAAAAAATTTTCAATCAAAGGGTTCTATGCAATTTAAAGTAGATGCATCCAAATAATTGAATTATGAAAGGCTTACCTTACCTCCAGCTATCACTAGAAAAAAAAATAAAAATTAAAATAAAACTAATATGATGCATGCTCTAAATAGTTAAAATTTCTAATCTTATCATGAGACTTTTAGTTAGGTTTAAATGGATATTTTTTAAATTAATTTAAAAATAAAGTAAATATATAAATAAATAAAAAAGAAAGAGGACTAGAGTTAGGATTGATCTCACCAAAATTAGATGCTTTCTTCCTTTTCCTTTCTTTTTTTTTTCTTTTCTCTCTTTTTTTCTGCAAATAAATAAATAAAAAGTTAGTAAATAATATTTTAAAAAAATATTTATAATTAATTTACAAAAAAAATAAAAAAATAAAAAAAAATAGCATCTATTCCTTCTCCGACAACGATGCCAAAAACTTGGTGCATTTGCTAAAATTATTTTTAATTTATTTAAAATAAATTAAAAAAATTAAAATTAAAAATCAAAAATAACCCCGGCAACAGTGCTAAAAATATGATAGGGATGTGATATTGTCATTAAGACACCGTGTTTATCAGTTTAATTCGACTACTTAAAATAATTAAAAATACGTAGATAGCAGTGAGTCGGGTCGAATCCATAGGGATGGTAGTGTTTTTAGATTTAAAATATTTAATTTTATAAAAGTAAAAAAAAGAATTTGAGTTTTGAAATCAAAGATGAAGTCGAAAAATTAAAAGTAAAAATTAAAAGGTGCAGAAATTTAAACTTGGTACTAAGATTTACTAGTTAGATCTTAGTATCTACTTGTAAAAAAATAAAGAGCAATAATTAAAGTATAGAAATCAAATTACGAGAAAAATAAAGAGCATGAATTTAAAAAATATAAAATAAAATTTATATTAATTATAATTTTAAAATTTAAATATATAAAATTTAAAAATAAAATAAAATAAAATAAAATAGTCTGATCTCTGATCTTCGATCGACATGGGTGGAAAGATGGTGCAGAAGTCTAGCTTTTTCTCTCGGCACCAGTTGCCTTAAAGCAGCCATTAACCTAGAGCCTGGCTTCATCCTATACCAAAGCTTCACTTTGATCGAAGATATTTGTTTTGAAGGCCTGAGGGTCCTTAAATAGATGTTGGAGGGCTGGAGGATTTTCTTCTAGGCAATGTGGGACTAAGGGATATTTTAATCATGAAAATAGGAAGAAATCTGAGTAAAATTTGGATTAAAATAGCTCCTGAACAAATTTTGTTTCATTCTTTTAATTCTGGCCATCAGATGGTGATCCGATGCTTCCAAAAATAACAAAAATGGACGTGTAATTGTCCAAATCAAGTCGGATTAAATTCTAACTATTGGATTGTGCTTGATGGAGGAAATTAGGCCGTTGATCACGCACCTGAAGTCTTATCGCTGTCGGGAGCTTTTTGGATCATCAGATCGAAGCTGGAATCAAGTGCTGCCATCTGATGGCGATCTAGGTGAAATCATAAACCAAATCAGAGTTGGAATAAACCCTGACCGTCCGATCTTGACCGCAAGCAACCACCACCATACGATCGAGCATTTACTGTTCCCATGGACTGCGTGTACCGGCTACATCATACACCGCAACCAATCTGCGCCTCCTATCGATGGATGAAAAGACCAAAATGCCCTATGAGCTGTAATAGATTTTCTGTAAACCCTTTAAAGGTCTAGGTCCACCATGTGGCATGCTTTGATTTGCCCGTTTTTGCTGAGCTGGCGGTCCACGCTGTGCTGTAGACCGATGGGTGGCTTCTGGGCTTGAGTCGGCTAGCGTGGCTGGCTTAGTGCATCGACTTGGTTGGCTTGGCTCGGCACGTTTGGATGCGCCGGCTGCTGCGGCGTGGCGGCTTTAGCTGGCTGAGCTGTATGTTATTTTTCATTTAATTTTTTTATTTTACTTTTTTAGAAATTCATATCTTTTTCATTTTAACTCTATTTTGCTCGAAACTTATTTTGTTGTGATCAAAAAATAAGCTCTTTCTATTGATATTAAAATTTTATTTTTTATTTTTATTATTTTTTAATCAATTTTTTAATTAATAAAAATATAAATTTCTCAAAAATATGTATCAATTAATTATTAATTCTTAAAAATAAGCATAAATTAATTGATAAATTGATGTTTTTATAGGTAAATTTATGGTACTTATCACACCCTCCAACTTAAGCTTTGCTCGTCCTCGAGTAAAGAAAGAATTTAGTTTTAAACACCTTTTAACTTTAGAGTTTCGAATTTTACCTAAGCAGTTTTCAAAATGATCATTGATATTCAGTAGAGCTTAAGTGAGATATATCATTAGGGTATTAATACTTATCAATAAAAAAATTAAGTAAATAACATTAAATTTTTCTGAACTTTTTCTAAATTATCCAACCTTTATCTTTGATTTGTCTAAACTTTCATATAGACAAGTGTATTGCTACTTCCGCCCTTCATTTATTGATTTTTATTTTCACATTGTCCACTTTTTGATGCAAATATCATTGCTTACTTAGGCAACGGGACCCGATTACTCAATGAAAAACCAATGTTTTTTCTTTTTTCTTTTTAACGTTGTACTACTATTGAGTGTCTTAACCCATTAAGCTTTCTATTTGATTCATGTAGCGAGTATTGGACCAATGACTTCCAAACCAGTTGGCTTTAGGGCACTAGGTATAGAATATCCCTCGAGCTTACTAGCTCGAATCAAACAGACTACGAGTTAAGACTAGCTTTACAACGAGCTTCTTTGCCCTTTCCATCTTTTGATGCGAAACTCAATGCTTGCTTAGGCAAAGAGATCCGGTTACTTAGTGAGAAGTACTTGAAAACTATTTTATTAAAATTTTATATGATGAAACGTATAGTTATCCTACACAAGCCGATGAAAAGTAGACTTTTCTTTGATGCTAGTAGAAATAATTAGAAATGCTTCAAGAAAAAACTTTTTATGTTCTAAGCTTAATTCTTTATTGAATTTTTTTAATACTTGATTTCTTAATATCTTATAGATTCTTTGATCTATGCATCAATTTTTTTTTAAAAATGCTTAGTTTAATTCGATTTTTAAGCATAATCAAGTGTCCAAATACTAAATACTAACTTTTTGAGGACTTAAATTTTAATATTTTTATTTTTCTTCCCTTCCAACTTAATCGAGATTGTCCTCAATGGAGAAGAAAAAATAAAGAGTGCAATTAAGAACATGGAAGAATACATCTAACTATATTTTTGGTCCAGCATATGCCTTTGAAAATTTAAGCTCTCCCTTCAACTTATTCAAATTATCCTAAAAACAAAATAAACTAAAAAGATAAATTAAATGAAAGAAAACTAAATATTGAATTGCCTTCCAACAAGTGCTAAGTTTATCGTCTTCAGCCAGACACAATGCAGCTTACTATCCTATATTGAATACTGGATTGACAAATTTCAATGGTTTTTAATTGCCAATCATAGAAATTTGATTTATAATCCCATTATTGATATATTCATTATTAATTTTAGGGACATAATTTGTGATCTCATTCTTAGACCCATGTTTATTAAGAATTTCTCCTATTTGTTCTTCTAAAATGCTCATGAATTGAGTTTTCGTATTAGAAGTTAAGTTTGATTCAATGGGTGCTGGAAGGGTAACTAAAGATGATTTTAATTTTGGAGGTAAATTAATATGATCTTTCTTAAACAACTCCATTAATATTTCATTACATGCCTCTTCATTTTTGTAAGAAGAATCGGCTTCTAGGGTTGAAGGGAATGGAACATTAGGTTTATAAGTCTCAGGTAAATCATTTATTCTCTTTTTTCCTTTTTCTATCTCATTTAAACTGGAACTAGCATCAGTACTAATTTCTAGCTTAGGTTCTTCTACATGGTTAGTCTCAGTACTAACTTATTCCTCTAAATTTTTATTTTGGCTAGCATCAGTATTAGCCTCTTTCACCTGGTCTTGGTATGGGTTCATAAGAATCCTATAGCTTTTAAGTTCAGGAATTACTTTGGCATTCTTGAATTGGGGTTTCTTAAGTGAGACATTAAATTGATAACTTGATCCAGATGGTTGGTGGACATTAGATGGGTTATTTAAAATTAGTAGGCTTGGTAATTGATCTAGTTTTCTCCTCGTGTTAGACTTAACTAATTATCCTATTTGAACTTCTAGCCTAGCGATAGATTATTATTGAGTTAAGATTAATTATTGTTGATTCAGAATTAATTATTGAAATTGATTAAATCTATCGTTAGCTAGATTGGTCTATTGAGGAGGTGGGTATGATAGCTGGTTATTATATGATGGCTAGGTAAACTGACTAGGCTGACCATTATTATAGACATAGTTCTGGTATTAGGGTCTATTTTGGTAATTTTGCACTGATGGAGTTTGGGTCTAGGCCTGAGTCTGTTGGGATGTCCAAGAAAAATTAGAGTAGTTACTCCAATGCTGATTATATGAATTTGAAAGAAGATTATTAACCGACTTAGAGTAGCCTTGAGTAGCTTGAACTTGTTCTTGGATAAAAGATGAAAACTATGCAGCTTGATGGATTGGGCTAGGTGATGTGAATTATGTAAGAGATTGTTGACCTAGGATTAGGAGTTGATCTAATTTCTGAGCAAGAAGATCAACTTTATCTAATTTTTGGACTATTAGGTTTAGATTAACCATTTGATTATTAGGTTTAATGTGAATCAACCATTCAATTAAGTTCAACTAAATTAGAAAAGGCGATTTCCTACCGTGCATGTATTAGTGTAACCCTAATGTATGGTTTAAAAGTTTTTAGAATATTTCTTTTATATTTTTTTATTCTTTTATTTATTATTTTTAATTTAATTTAATTATTATTTTTAATATTTTTTAGTTAGTTTAATTTAATTTTTATTTTATTTTATTTTATTTTATTTTTAGAGGAGAAAGAAGAAGAAAGAAAGAAGAGTTCTAAAGAAGAGGTCCTAAGGTGTCCTGAAACTAAGAAGAGAGAGGAAAATTATGTTTAATTAGGTTTGATGTTGGTTAACAATCAAGTTGGTCAATCAATCCTGACTAAGGGTTGTCCTAGATCTAGACAGCTCTTAACTATTAAGGTCGCCTTCGAGCCCTCTAAGTGTAGGATCAGCCAATCAACTATCAAGATAAGTGTAAGGTCGATGGGAGTCCCCCCATTGCTTGCCTTAGACATCAATTATGCTTGGTCAAGTAAGTGAACGAAACCAATTAGAAACCACTTTTCATCGAACCTAGTCATCCCTGAACCACTTTTCTAGATATGAGTCAAATTGACTAACCCTAACCTGATTCAACTCTTAGGATTCCTTGTCCTATTGAGCTCGAGTTCCTAGGACTGATGTCTAACTGATTTTAAAATTAAAGGTTTAGATCAATGCAGGATGCTGGTTGGTTGTTTGTGGGCCAAGAAGGGATGATCAAATCCCCACCTTATCTTGTTTAATTGGGTGTTGCCCTTAATTTGGTTTAATATGAAAATACAAAAAAAATTTTCAGTCAAAGGATTCTATGCAATTTAAACTAGATGCATGCAACTAATTGAATTATGAAAGACTTACCTTACCTCCAGCAATCACTAGAAAAAAATAAAAATAAAAATAAAATTAATATGATGCATGCTCTAAATAGTTAGGATTTCTAATCTTATCATGAGATTTTTAATTAGATTTAAATAGATATTTTTTAAATTAATTTAAAAATAATATAAATAAATAAATAAATAAAAAAGAAAGAGGATTAGAGTTAGGATTGATCTCACCAAGATTAGATGCTTTCTTCCTTTTTCCTTCTTTTTTTCTCTTTTCTCATTTTTTTCTACAAATAAACAAATAAAATGTTTGTAAGCAATATTTAAAAAAAATATTTATAATTAATTTTAAAAAAAAATTAAAGAAATCAAAGAAAAAATAGTATCTATTCCTTTCCCGACAACGATGCCAAAAACTTGGTGCATTTGCCAAAATTATTTTTAATTTATTTAAAATAAATCAAAAAAAATTAAAATCAAAAATTAAAAATAATATCCGACAACGGTGTCAAAAACTTGATAGGGACGTGATGTTGTCGTTAAGACACCATGTTTATCAGTTTAATCCAACTTCTTAAAATAATTAGAAATACATAGATAACAGTAAGTCGGATTAAATCCACAGAAAAGGTAGTATTTTTAGATTTAAAATCTTTGATTTTATAAAAGAAATAGAAAAGAATTTGAGTTTTGAAATCAAAAGTGAAGTCGAAAAATTAAAAGCAAAAATTAAAAGGTTCAGAAATTTAAACTTGGTACTAAGATCTACTAGTTAGATCTTAGCATCTACTTGCAATAAAATAAAAAGCAATAATTAAAGTGCAAAAATTAAATTACAATAAAAATAAAGAGCATGAATTTAAAAAATATAAAATAAAATTTTTATTAATTAAAATTTTAGAATTTAAATATATAAAATTTAAAAATAAAATAAAATAAAATAAAATAGCCTGATATTTGATCTTGGATCGGCATGGGTGGAAAGATGGTGTAGGAGCCCAGCTTTTTCTCTCGGCACCAGTTGCCTTGAAGCAGCCATTAACCCAGAGCCTGGCTTCACCCAGTACCAAAGCTTCACCTTGATCGAAGATGTTTGTTTTGAAGGCCTGAGGGTCCTTAAATAGATGTTGGACTGCTGGAGGATTTTCTTCTAGGCAATGTGGGAATAAGGGCCATTTTAATCGTGAAAATAGGTAGAAATCTGAGTAAAATTCGGATTAAAATAGCCCCTGAACAAATTTTGTTGAGCTCTTTTAATTTTGGCGGTGATCCGATGCTTCCAAAAATATCAAAAATGGATGTGTAATGGCCCAGATCAAGTCGGATTAAATTCTGACCATTGGATCACGATTGATGGAGGACATAAGCCGTTGATCATGCGCTTGAGAGTCTGATCACCATCGGGAGCTTTCTGGACCGTCGGATCGAAGCTAGAATCAAGCACTACCATCCGATGGCGATTTAGGTGAAATCAGAAACCAAATCAGAGTTGGAATAAATCCTGACCATCCGATCTTGACCGCAAGCAATCACCACCGTACGATCGCGTATTTACTATTTTCATGGACCGCGTGGACCGACTGCACCATACACCGCAACCAATCAGTGCCTCCTATCAATAGATGAAAAGATCGAAATGCCTTGTGAGCTACGATGGATTTTTTGTAAACCCTTTAAGGGTCTAGGTCCACCATGTGGCAAGCTTTGATTTGCCCATTTTTGCTGAGTTGGCGGTCCACACTGTGCTATAGATCGGCGGATGGCTTCTGGGCTTGAGTCGGCTAGCATGGTTGGCTTGGCACATCGGCTTGGTCAGCTTGGCTTGGTGCGCTTGGACGCGCCGACTGCTGCGGCGTGGCGGCTTGAGCCGGCTGAGCCGTATGCTATTTTTCATTTAATTTTTTTTATTTTATTTCTTTAAAAATTCATATCTTTTCCGTTTTAGCTCTATTTTACTCGAAACCTATTTCATTGTGATAAAAAAAATAAGCTCTTTCCACTAATATTAAAATTTTATTTTTTAATTTTATTATTTTTTAATTAATTTTTTAATTAATAAAAATATGAATTTATAAAAAATATGTATCAATTAATTATTAATTCTTAAAAATAAGCATAAATTAATTGATAAATTAATACTTTTATAGGTAAATTTATGATACTTATCAGGTGCCTCCTCCTTTCTTTTTGGCATGGACCACTAGAGAAAGGTGCAACAAAATCCTTCTTTTTCACTATTGCTCAGCTATGCAACCCAGGAGGAGGGGTGAATTAGATTTTTAAAATTTTAATGCTAAGTTAAAGTTATTAAGATTGAATGATTATATGCAAGTTGTGTGTGTTAAGCAATTTAGGTTAGATAAATAAATAAAAGATTACAAAGAAAGAATTTAATAAACTAAGAAAAGAAAGACAGCAAGCACACCATAAACAATAAAGATTTATAGTGGTTCGGTGTTTTGCTTGCACCTACATCCACTCCCCAAGCTCCTACTTGGGAATTCGAATCCACTAAACGTATTCAACTAGAATACAACATCGGTACCTCTAATTCTAGCTATCTCAAGCTAGCATACTTATTTTTTGGATATAAGCCAACTCAATACACTTTGATTTAAGACTCGGATCAATCCTCCAAAATATTGGAACCCTCCCAAAACTTGAATCCAAATAATAAAGCAGATTATTAGAGTTAATGACAATCAAATATAAATTTAGCTTCCTTAATAAGCAAATAAAATCTTAAGAATGCTTTTCACAATAATGGAGGAAGCTTTTCTGATTTTTCTTAAGGTTATTGGAGACTTGAAAGAGCTCTTAAGAGGTTGGTAAACTTGAAACGAAAGCTTCTTTGCTTGAAGATGACTTTTGCTTAGGGCTAAATTGAATGATGAAATCTCTTATGTTTTACCCTTTTTATAGCCTTTTAAATCTTCAATGGATGGAGGAGAGAATCTAGGACAAGATTTGTAGCTGTTGGAGACCTTAAAGAAAATATTGAAAGCTACCAAAATAGGATAAAACTAATCATTGCAGAAGATTTCCATCATAGGGGTCGACTCATGGGTCGACCTCTAGCACAGGGGTCGATCTTGAGGTCGACCTCTGAGATAGAATCCAAAAAATTAACTATTCTATATTTTTGACCTTCGAAACATTAAGGGTCGACCCTGGGGTTGACTCTTGGCATAGAGATAGCATGCCAAATAGCCCGTTTCAGTAGGGATAGACCTAGGGGTCGATCTTTTTGCTTCAAATTTGATTTTCTCCCAAAATATACGTCCAAAAATTATGAGATTGCCTCCAAAGAATCAGAAATCTTCTATACTTGCCCTTGATGCTCTCAAATCAAAACTTGATAAAATTATGATTTTGCCTCTAAAATACAAAATATCTTTTTTCAAGCCAAATTCATTAGTAATCCTCTTAAATGCTTTATAATCATCAAAATTAATCCTTGGAGCAACAATATACCTCTTTTTGATGATGATAAAATATTTGAGCATAAGCAAAAAATAAAGCATGTAGAAGCTTACATCACTTACTAGAATATTATATTTAGTTATTTGACAAATATTGCATAAAGAATAGTTTGAAGATTACTTATGGTTAGACATTCAAAATATTTACAAAAGTGTTTGACTTACTTATTTCTTTTATCAATTTTACTTCAATTTTTCTTATAGCCAAATTTTATTTACTCTACTCATCCTTTTTTACATCATCAAGTAAGATCTTAAGAGATTTTAAAATTCAAAAAGAAAAAGCCTTTCTCTTAAATTATTTCATATGTTTTCCTATTAGAACAAGAGTTTATAATAAAACTTTCAATTTGCTTATATACAATACAATGTTTTCAGCAAATCATAATAAAATTTTAGCTAATTCACAGAGATTACATTTTACATCATTCAAATGATATCATCATATTTATATAAACATTCTAGACACAATAAACCTTAACATTAAGTCAACAAAACATATAAGTGCTAAATAAATCAAAAAGCATTCACAAGAGTTAGACCATCAAAATATACAAAATTCATGGATACAACTATCCATGACCCAAGCAGCCAATAGTACCAATGTCATAAGTTAGATCCAAAAAAAAAAAAAAAAAAAAAATCCAAAAAAAAAAAAAAACCAACAATGACTTGATCAATAACTCATAGAAACAACTAAGAGATACTAGATTATAACCTAATATAAAGATGACTAAACTAGATCTAGTAGAGATCATGGTTAGAAGCATCTAAATCAGATGAGGAATCAAAGATGTGACGGAGTTTGGCAAATGACAGATGTATCAAATTCAAAAAATTGAATCAAATCAAATGAATTAGCTCTCCTTTAAAAGCTTATCATTTGAAATTTCTTTCTTTACAAAAAATTAGCTTAAACTCAAATATCAAAGGCTCTCCCTTTTTTTGAATGAATATGATTCTTTGAATAGATTTTCAAGTATTTACTTTTAAGCTTTAAGACAATTAGAGCTTTTCAAAGGTTTGAATATTAGAATCAAGCACAACATTTAATTCATTATTCATTCTTTTCTTTTCTTAAATAAATTTCAGTTAATTAAGCTCCAAAAAGATATATATCAGAAATGTATCGAGCAAAATAAATATAGTATCAAAGCAAAAATGATTTTACAAAAATTTCTAAAGGCATATTAAAAATTCTATATTATATTTATTTTTTAAATAAGTTTTAAAATTAGAAGTATGTATCAAAATTAATTTGTTTGGAGTGAGAATATACTTCAAATTAGTTTTAACTTCAATTAGTTATCAAAAATGATTTGGCAATCAAATCAATTGAGCTTAAACTAAATAATTACATGAAGGCTTAAGTTAAAAGGATCATAAAATAATCAAAGTTCATTATTCTTAACTCAAATTAATTAGAATATTCAGTCAAGGCTAACTAGATAATATTTAACAAACAAATATATTTTTCCTTATTTTTTAAGAGTAAATACTAGAAAATTCATCACATAATATTTTCTCCCCCTTTTTTTCATAATTATTGTTGGATAAATTTATCTTTTAACTTTTTTTCCCATTTTGAAAGAATACAAAAAAATTAGAATGAATATCTTTTTTCTTTTTTTTTAAATTTTATTTATGAACAATATGGATTAAAAATACATCTCACCCTTTATAAATAAAATAAATGCATTAAACAAAATTATTTTGAACTTCAAAGATTCAAGAGAGATGGAACATTTTAAAGATTAAAGATTTTAACTAGATTATTCAAAGCAAATTATAAGATATATTCAATTTTTCAAGGATCATCTCTTCTTTTCTTTTATTATTATATATATATATTAAGATCAATAAAAAATAAGACAAACATTAAGCTGTCTGATATCAATTGATTAAAAACTAAAGTCCTCTTTGAATATTTGATTTTAATAGCTTCTTTAAAATATTTTGCTTGTCATCAATATCAAAAAACTTAAAAAGAGTATTTTTCTTAAATTTATTTTTTAAAATTAATCAATCTTAACAAGGTATGAATATTCATCAATAATCCTTTTTTAAGATCAAAAATGATTACTTGATAATAATATGATCAAAATATGTAAAATACAAATAGTTGCTTAAAATGAATCAAATGATCAAAATCATTAGAATGCTCAAATAAATCCATGAGACAAGTAAAATATAATTATTTATCCATGATTTTTTATTAAGTTTAAAAATATTTTTTCTTCTTTTAGTCAAGAAAAAGAAAAGAAGGATAGATAATTTTTAACTTAAAACAATGAAATTAAATCTCAAGGATTGATCCAAAAATATTAGTAGAGGATAAGTTGGGATCAAAAGAAGGATATTTAAGCAAAAGGATCAAGAATTCCCAATTCTCTTCTAATCTCATAGAATTTATCTTTACTTAAGACCTTAGTAAAAATATCAGCCAATTATTTTTCAGTACAAACATAATCAAGAATTATGTCATTGTTCTGAATATGCTCTCTTATGGAATGATGTCTTATTTCAATATATTTTGACCTAGAGTGTTGGATTAGATTCTTAGTTAGATTTATGGCACTAGTATTATCACATCTTATGAAAGTTTTATTTAGTTTAATGTCAAAGTCCTCAAGTTATTGTTTAATCCATAAGATTTGTGCATCACAACTTTTGGTTGTAATATATTCGGCCTTGATTGTAGACAATGCTACCGAATTTTATTTTTTGCTAAATCAAGAGATTAAGTTAACTCCTAAAAATTGGCAAGTTCTATTAGTACTTTTTCTATCTAATCTACATCTAGCAAAATCTGCATCTGAATATCCAATTAAATCGATTGATGAATTCTTAAAGTACCATAAACCTATGAATTGAGTTTCTTTTAGGTATTTAAATATTTTTTAATAATATTTAAATATAATTCTTTTAGATTAGATTGAAATCATGCACATAAATAAATACTAAACATGATATCTGGTCTACTAGCAGTTAAATACAATAAAGAACCTATCATGCTTCCATAGACTTTTGTATCAACACTTTTTCCTCCTTCATCCTTGTCAAGCTTACATGATGGACTTATGGGTGTACCGATGGCTTTGAAGCTCTCAATTTCAAATCTTTTAAGTAGCTCTCTTATGTGCTTGCTTTGGATGATGGAGATCCTTTTCTTTATTTGTTTGATTTGATGTTCGAGGAAGAATGTTAGTTCACCCATCATGCTCATCTCGAACTTTCCTTACATGAGTTTAGCAAAATCTTGACAAAAAATTTCATTAGTACATCCAAACATGATGTCATCAACATATATTTATATTACTAAGATGTCATCATGATCTCTTTTAATGAAAAGGGTTGTATCTATATTTTCTCTTGAAAATTTATTATTAAGCAAGAATTTACTTAATCTTTCATAGCAAGCCCTAGGCACTTGTTTTAAACCATATAATGCTTTATTTAATTTGAAAACATGATTTGAAAAAGAATAATTTTCAAAATTAGGAGGACATTCTATATAAACTTCTACGGCAATATATCCATTTAGAAAAGTACTTTTAACATCCATTTGAAATAACTTAAAATTCATAAAGTATGCATAAGCGAGTAAAAGTCAAATTGCTTCTAGTCTAGCAATAGGTGCAAAGATCTCATCAAAATCAATTTTCTCTTCTTGATTATAATTCTTTGCAACTAATCTTTCTTTATTCCTAATTATATTTTCATTTTCATCCAATTTACTTTTATATACCCATTTTGTGTCTATTATTGGATGATTTTTAGGTCTTGATACTAAGGTTCATACATTATTTCTTTTGAATTGATTAAGTTCCTCTTGCATTATATTTATCCAATTATAATCTTTTCAGCTTTATTTATGGTTTTAGGTTCAAAATGAGAAACAAATGCAAAATGATTGTATGCATCTCTAAGTGAAGAGTGAGTTCTTACCCCATATGTAGGATCACTAATAATTAGTTTTTTAGGGTGATTGTGAACATACCTCCATTCTTTTGGAAGATCATTTGTACCTTGAGGTTGTTCTTATTGTCCATAACTTTCATTTTCTTGCTTATCTTCATGATCCTCTTCATTTTAAATTATTGAATCCTTTAGGATGATCTCCTTCATCCCTTCTATAAAAAAATCTGCATCATCAATACCCTCACTCTTCCTTGATGGAAGATCATTAGTCTCATCAAAGACAATAAGTATTGACTCCTCTATGACTAAAGTTCTTTTGTTAAAAATTCTAAAAGCTTTTCTAGAGGAGGAATAACCAAGAAAAATAGCTTCATTGGATTTTGCATCAAATTGTTCTAGTTTTTCTTTACCATTGTTCAAAACGAAACATCAGTAACCAAAAACATGAAAATATGCAATATTAGGTTTTCTTCCTTTCCAAAGCTCATAAGATGTTTTCTTTAAAATTGGTCTAATTAGGGCATGGTTTAAGATGTAACATGCCGTGTTAATTGCTTTTGCCCAAATGTATTTTGGGAGGTTGCTTTCACATAGCATGGTATGGGCCATTTCTTCTAGAGTCCTATTTTTTCTTTCTACCATCCCATTTTATGGGGATGTCTTAGGTGCTGAAAAATTATGGCTTATTCCTTTTTCATCACAAAATTTTTTAAAGTCTTATTTTTTAAATTTAGTTCTATGATCACTTCAAATGCTTTGAATTGAAAATCCTTTTTCATTTATAACTTTTCAGTAAAACTTTGAGAAAACATGAAAAGATTCATCTTTGTGTGCCAAAAAGAAAATCCATGCAAAACGTGAGGAGTCATCGATAATTACAAAATTATAATATTTTTCACCTAAGCTTGTTGATCTTGTAGGATCAAACAAATCCATATGCAATAGTTCCAATGGCCTAGAAGTTGAAACAACATTATTAGATTTGAATAAAACTCTAGTTTGTTTATCTAGTTGGCATGCATCGTAAATTTTATTTTTTCAAAGTTCAATTTTAGTAAACCGGTAACTAATTTCTTTTTGATAAGCTTTGAAAGTGAATGCATACTAATGTGTGCAAGCCTATGGTATCAAAGCCAACTAGTCTCATTAATTTTGGCATTTATATTTACTAGACATTTCATGTTTATCATAAAAGGATCATTCAAATCTACCATATAAACATTACCATATCTATATCCAACAAACTTAATGCCATCATCATTGGGACTAGTTACAATGCATAATGAAGATTCAAAAATAACTTTATAATCCTTATCACAAAGTTGACTAATGCTTAAGATATTATGCTTCAAACCATCTACTAACAAAATATTTTTAATATACTTGGAGGGAGTGATACCAATATTACCTATACCTATAATCTTTTCTTTGCCATTGTCTCCAAAGGTGACCATTCCTCCATTTTTAGCATCAAGCATGATGAATTGGAACTCATCAATGGTTATGTGTCTTGAGCATCCGCTATCAAGATACCATCTTTGATTTTCTCCGTTGAATGCAAGACACATCTACATGCAAAATCAAGTCCTTACTCAAGGTACCCAAGTTTTCTTGGATCCTTTAAGGTTAGTCACAATAGTTCCTTTTGAAATCTATATTTTTTTTATATTTAAATTATTAGAGAAAATAAGATTTGTGTCCTAGTTTATCACATTTAAAGTAAGTAACATTTGAAAATTTATTGCTTTGTGAATCTACAAAATTTTTTTCAGAAATTTTTGTTTTCTTAGGAGGTTATAGCTTAGACTGGCCTTATCATAAATGATCTTTTGATTTTCAAGAATTATATAAAATTTATTTGAACTTAAATTAAAATTTTCAACTATCGATTTTAGCTTGTTGATTTTATTTTTCTAATTTAGATTCTCTTGAGTTAAGAGTAGTTTTTCACTTAGGATAGTTTCATTTTCTTTTAGCAAGACTTGATTCTTTAATTTTAGTTCATTATTTTTAGTTCCTAACTTCTTTAAATCATCTACTAAATCATAGAAGGTTTCTTAAAGTTCTTCAAATATAAATTCATTTAAGATTTTAGCACTTTCCTCATTTTTATGTGCCATAAGGCACATGTTGGCTTATTCATGAGCTTCTTCCTCTTCGGAGCTTGAGTCGTCACTGTCACTCTATGTGGCCACCATAGCCTTTTCCTTGTATTTCATGGAAACCTTTTTAAGTTAAGGATATTCAGACCTAAAGTGCCTCAGCTTTTTACATTCATAGCAGATAAGGGGCTACTTCCTATCCTTTTCCTTGCTATGCTCTTCTTTGGTAGGTGGCCTCTTCCTCATCCCTTATTTTCTCTTCAAAAATCTTTTGAACTTTCTTATGATAAGGGCTATTTCTTCATCTTATTTTTCATCTTTCATTTCATCGGATTTCTTATCTTGTTGAGTGGTAGATTTAAGGACTATTGTCTTCTTTTTCTTGACATCTTTTTCTTGATATTATTTCATACTTAGCTCGTGCGTCATTAGTGATCCTAGATGCTCCTCTAAGGATAAAACATTCAAATCTTTGACTTCTTGGATCATAGTCACTTTGGCCTCCCATGTCCTTGGTAATGACCTAAGAATCTTCCTCACAAGGTCACTATTAGAATAAGAGTTGCCAAGACTTTCAAGATCATTTATAATATCCATAAATCTAATAAATATTTCAATTATTGACTTGTCATGCTCCATTTTGAAAAGTTCATATCTGTGCACAAGCATGCTAATTTTTGACTCCTTAACTTGATTAGTGTCTTCATGAGTTACTTCTAACCTATCCCTTATTTTCTTAGCTGATATGTATGTTAAAATGCGATTAAATTCATTAGCATCTAAAGCACAATATAAAACATTCATGGCTCTTGTATAGAGTTAAGCCATTTTCTTATCAACCTCATCCCATTCTCTTTCGGGTTTGCTTGATTTTACATCATCAATTATCTTAGTGGGTGTGTATGGTCTATTAACTATGATACTTCATATATCATAGTCAAGTGCTTGTATGAATATTCTCATCCAAGCTTTCTAATAGGTATAGTTTGACCCATTGAAAAGTGGAGGTCGGTTTGCGGACTGTCCCTTGGCTAGAAAAATACTAACTTGAGTTGCCATAGACTTTGGCTTTTTGATGGTTAAATCAAAGTAGGGCTAGAGCATCGGGCTCTGATACCACTTATTTGCCAGCTATGCAACCTAAGAGTGGGAGGGGAGGTGAATTAGATTTTTAAAATTTTAATGCTAATTTAATGTTGTCAAGATTGAATGATGATATGCAAATAGTGTGTGTCATAGAGAATTTCCTTGAGCGAATATCTAGGAACACAGAACTAAAAAAAAATTTATGCTCTTTTCTCATCTCATCATCCATTAAATCGGCTTATTAAACAGAAGGGAAAATCCTGATTTTCCGGTCCAGGTTCGTCCAGATCTGATCAGATCAAGAGATATATTTCAAAAATTTTTCTCTTGATCCCAATCAGATCTTGATATGTTTCAGATCTGATTCTTATTATTTTTAATAAATAAAATAAAATAAGATAAATTAAATCAAATTTAATTTACCTGATTTGGGTAATCCTATTACCCTGTAGATGATCCTGATTGCAGCGGAAGGTTCTGGATCTAGCCACGCAAGCGCCTGGCCTCTACCGGTATCCACTCGGGTTGGATCTGGAGATCCTCTTCTTCTCTATCACGTCTCCAAAAATCAGATCTGGATCTGATCTGGAGGATCTTCAAAACTCCTTTTGAAGATCAGCAGTCGTCCTTTGCAGCAGTGCAGCCTTCTTCTTTTGATCGCCTTTCTTTTGATCTGGAACGCACCAACCAAAATCCAAAACTCTTTTGGACGTGGAGAGGAGAAGGAGGAGAAGTTTAGGCGTGGAGGAAGAGGGGAGAGGCAGCCTTGGGGCGTGGGAAATCTCAATTCATTAGAATTTGAGTTGGGCGCAGGGTCTTATTTATAGACTAAGCTTGTGATCCAACTCCTCTTCCTCTCAACCAATCACA
This sequence comes from Cocos nucifera, assembly GCA_006176705.1. Classification (NCBI taxonomy): domain Eukaryota; kingdom Viridiplantae; phylum Streptophyta; class Magnoliopsida; order Arecales; family Arecaceae; genus Cocos; species Cocos nucifera. Next base: position 480,189 of record QRFJ01000326.1, read on the forward strand.
ACCCTTTGTGAAATCAGATCTAAATCTGATTGGTTGGAATAGAGTCCCCTGGATTCCTCCTTAGAGGGCGCCTAAGACCAGTCAAACTGGATTCTTAGTAGAACTCTGATTGGAATCCAAAAGGGAGGTGGAGTCCTTGTCCAACAAGGACTCCAAGGCGCCTCCAACTTGGGCGCACGCCTAGGGTGGCGTGCGCCCTCCTCCTTTGCCAGGTTCTGGCAGGGGGACAGGCCCCCACCAGTTCTCCAATAGGTGCGTGACACGTGGACAAAAGTCAAAGTGTCTATGGTCTATGGTCAACATTTGACCAGTCAAAGGTCAACTTTTGACCAAAGTCAAAGTCAAAAAAAGTGACCAAAAATGGCAGGTGACCAAAAATGGCAGGTAGGTCATGTCTTATAAAATAAGACAACCTTCTCTAACTTGGACAACCTCCAGTTAGACCATATGAAGGCCTCTGATTGAGCACAAACTCCTTTGGCTCAGTCAGGACAACTTATTTGTGATAGTAAAAGAAGAACGTTAGGTTCAATCGAGTGCTAGCACGATTTTCTTGAACCTAATTGAATCTCATTCAGATCAATTGAACTAGATCAGTTCAATTGATGATCACCAGATTCAAACCCTTGTTTGTGTGACCCAGTTAGGTTCAGTTCTGTATGGTAATGGGATATGTCATGATCTCTATCATAGACATCATCGAAACTCCTTTCGATGGATCAGAACTCTTCTGATTCGAACAGCTAGAATGATCGATCATCTAAATCATTCTAATTGCTCCCAAAATCCACCAGTGACACCTAGCAGTATATGGTGGCAACCCATCAGAGCTGAATGCGAACCTCTTGGTGCAGCTACCTGTGTGATTAAGTTCTTCTATCTTGAGCCCCGATCAGATTAGGGTTAAGGTAAACTCGTCAAACCCTAGTCTCTGTCATATGATATAATCATTCGATTCGAGTCCAATGTGAAAACCTAAATAGAAACTCTTTCTATTATTTCACTCTGCCATGGCCATGGGCTTCAGGACTTGATTCTCATGATTATCATAGGGCTGCTCCTCTACCACCGAGGTAGATAGATCCCATCTTGATGCAATCCAGTTCCTACAATGAACATGCTATAGCCAACATACACCTCAGGGTTCCATATGGCTAGGAGACCGAGTAATGGTGTAGTCAAACTATAACACCCTCAAGGTGAACTGCCGATGCATCTCAGGTCAAAGAACCAGACACACTACTGCAGCATCGAGTCAGTCATTGACGAGAAGGTAGACTTCCTAATGACTACTCGAGGTGGTCACGCTCAGTGCCCTCGTTCTCTAACGAGTACCTGTACTCTCGCTCCGGTGTCTCCACACCGTAGACTCAAGACTCATCTACTAAAGAGAAGCGATCGTACACCAACCTTCCGGATCAATCACCATCCTCGTGATGATCCTATGGTCGGGAGCTGTTTATGAGTTAATAATGATTATTCATGTCTTAAATTTTCAACTCTTGAAAATATGAATTATCATTACCATTAACTCAAAGGATGTATCACAGACACTAAATACACATAGGTGTGATAGAAAATAACCCATTTTATTGATTATAGTCAAAATTATAATTTTGCCCCTAGAAGTGTATTACAAGTGTCAGCCAATTCTGGCTTCTAGGGCACATATATCTAACAATCTCCCACTTGTCCTAAAGCCAATTGGCTACAAGTCTAAGTCCCATCTTCTCAAGGTGGGCTTCGATCTTCTGCTGGCCCAACGGCTTTGTAAGTGGGTCTGCCACATTATCTGCGGAGTTGACTCTCTTGACCTCAACGTAACCTTTCTCAAGGTAATCGCGGATGAGATGATATCGCCGCTCAATGTGCTTGGACTTCTGGTGAGACCTCGGCTCCTTAGCAAGGGCTATGGCGCCATTGTTGTCGCAGTAAAGAGGAATGGCATCTGATGGCATTACTCCAATTTCTGCAGCAAACTTCTTGTACCAGAATGCTTCCTTTGCAGCCTCTGATGCAGCTATATATTCTGCTTCCATGGTGGAATCTGCTATCACAGTTTGCTTGGAACTCTTCCAGCTGACAGCTCCACCATTGCACACAAACAGACTTCCAGATGTCGACTTTCGATCATCTATATCAGACATGAAGTCCGAGTCTGTGTATCCTTGAACTTGGAGTTCTCCATTACCAAAGACCAACATCATATCCTTAGTTCTTCTCAAGTACTTAAGGATACATTTCACAGAAGTCCAGTGTTCTTCACCTGGATTTGACTGATATCTGCTTGTGACACTCACAGCATGGGCTATATCAGGTCGTGTACATAGCATGGCATACATGAGGCTCCCTATTGCAGAAGCATAAGGGATCTTGCTCATGCGTTCTATTTCCTCAGGTGTGCTGGGGCACATCTTCTTGGAAAGATGAATACCATGTCTGAAGGGTATTAATCCCCTCTTAGAGTTTTCCATACTAAACCTCTTTAGTACTTCCTCTATGTACATCTTCTGTGAAAGTCCTAGCATCCTATTCGGTCTATCCCTATAGACCTTAATTCCTAGAATAAAGGATGCTTCACCTAGGTCTTTCATGGAGAATTCCTTGGACAACCACATCTTGACTGATGTCAACATGGGAATATCATTCCCAATAAGGAGGATGTCATCCACGTACAATACGAGGAAGACAACAGCGCTCCCACTGACCCTTTTGAAAACACATGGTTCCTCTTCATTTTTGATGAAACCAAACTTTTTGATCACATCATTGAAACGAGTGTTCCAGCTCCGAGATGCTTGCTTAAGTCCATATATGGACCTTTGCAGCTTGCAAACCTTGTGATCAGTATCACTGGATGTGAAACCTAGCGGCTGTTCCATATAGATATCTTCCTCAAGATATCCATTTAGGAATGCCGTTTTCACGTCCATTTGCCATATTTCATAATCGAAATAGGCTGCAACGGCAAGCAATGTGCGGATGGATTTTAGCATAGCTACCGGGGAAAAGGTATCCTGATAGTCAATGCCTTCACGTTGACTATAACCTTTTGCCACCAGTCTAGCCTTGAATGTCTCCACATTCCCATCTGCACCAATCTTTCTCTTGAAGATCCATTTACACCCAATAGGTACTATACCTTCTGGTGGATCTACCAAGGTCCAGACTTGGTTTGAGTGCATCGAGTCGATCTCTGACTTCATTGCCTCAAGCCATTTCTCGGAGTCGATATCTGATATCGCCTCGTTGTAGGTTTTGGGATCATCACCATGAGCACCATTACCTATGAGGAACATTTCCTCTACGTCCTCTGAAATAATACCTAAGTATCTTTCAGGGGGACGGGAAAACTCTTTCCGATCTACGAGGTGGAGGAGGTAGTGTTCTTATTGGCTCAACCTGATTTGGTTCCACTTGGTCCTTAGCTCGTTCTGCTTGTGAGACTTTCTCATCAAGCTTGATCTGCTTTCCAATGCCGCTATCTTGAATAAACTATTTTTCAAGAAAGATGGCATGTCGACTCACAATCACATTGTGGTCTTCTGGAATGTAGAAATAGTATCCTAATGACTCTTTAGGATATCCTATGAATCGAGCTCTGAAGGACCTAAACTCTAACTTGTCCGCTTGTTGTCTTTTGACATGAGCCGGACAACCCCAAATTCTGAGATGACTCAGACTTGGTTTCTTACCGTGCCATATCTCATACGGTGTGGTAGGAACGGTTTTAGAGGGAACCCTATTCAGTAGATAGATTGAAGTTAATAATGAATGTCCCCAAAGAAAATCAGGGAGGTCTGTGAAGCTCATCATGGATCGAACCATATCCAATAGAGTCCGATTTCTCCGTTCTGAAACCCCGTTGAGTTGAGGTGTTCCTGGTGGAGTCCATTGAGAGACTATGCCATTTTCCTTAAGATAGTCTAGGAATTCCCGGCTAAGGTATTCACCTCCTCGATCTGATCGAAGAACCTTAATGGGTTTTTCAGTTTGTTTTTCTACTTCATGTCTGAATTCTTTGAACTTTTCAAAAGCTTCAGACTTATGTCTCATAAGATACACATACCCATACCTAGACAGATCATCGGTAAAGGTAATGAAGTAGACAAAATTGCCTCTAGCCGGCACATCGAATGGGCCGCACACATCAGTATGTACTAGGGCAAGGAGATCTGTGGCCCTCTCCCCATGTCCAACAAAAGGGAGTTTAGTCATTTTGCCTTGAAGACAAGATTCACAAGTTGGATATGACTCAAAAGTCAATGGACTCAATAGCCCATTTTTCTCCAATTTGTTAATCCTATCTTCTGCTATATGACCTAATCTCAGGTGCCATAGATATCTGTCGTTTGGACTATCCCTAGGTCGTTTGGCATTCACGTTTTGCTCGATAGTTAAAAATAGGTACATCAATATGCAACTGATAAAGACCGTAACAAAAATTGAATCTGGTGATCATCAATTGAACTAATCTAGTTCAATTGATCTGAATGAGATTCAATTAGGTTCAAGGAAATCGTGCTAGCACTCGATTGAACCTAACGTTCTTCTTTTACTATCACAAATAAGTTGTCCTGACTGAGCCAAAGGAGTTTGTGCTCAATCAGAGGCCTTCATATGGTCTAACTGGAGGTTGTCCAAGTTAGAGAAGGTTGTCTTATTTTATAAGACATGACCTGCCATTTTTGGTCACCTGCCATTTTTGGTCCTTTGACTTTGGTCAAAAGTTGACCTTTGACTGGTCAAATGTTGACCATAGACACTTTGACTTTTGTCCACGTGTCACGCACCTATTGGAGAACTGGTGGGGGCCTGTCCCCCTGCCAGAACCTGGCAAGGAGGAGGGCGCACGCCACCCTAGGCGTGCGCCCAAGTTGGAGGCGCCTTGGAGTCCTTGTTGGACAAGGACTCCACCTCCCTTTTGGATTCCAATCAGAGTTCTACTAAGAATCCAGTTTGACTGGTCTTAGGCGCCCTCTAAGGAGGAATCCAGGGGACTCTATTCCAACCAATCAGATTTAGATCTGATTTCACAAAGGGTTGTGATTGGTTGAGAATAAGAGGAGTTGGATCACAAGAGGTCTATAAATAAGACCCTGCGCCCAAACTCAGATTCTAATGCAATTAGAATAGAGATTTCCCACGCCCCAAGGCTGCCTCTCCTCCTCTTCCTCCATGCCTAAACTTCTCCTCCTTCTCCTCTCCACGTCCAAAAGAGTTTTGGATTTTGGTTGGTGCGTTCCAGATCAAAAGAAAGGCGATCAAAAGAAGAAGGCTGCACTGCTGCAAAGGACGACTGCTGATCTTCAAAAGGAGTTTTGAAGATCCTCCAGATCAGATCCAGATCTGATTTTTGGAGGACGTGATAGAGAAGAAGAGGATCTCCAGATCCAACCCGAGTGGATACCGGTAGAGGCCAGGCGCTTGCGTGGCTAGATCCAGAACCTTCCGCTGCAATCAGGATCATCTACAGGGTAATAGGATTACCCAAATCAGGTAAATTAAATTTGATTTAATTTATCTTATTTTATTTTATTTATTAAAATAATAAGAATCAGATCTGAAACATATCAAGATCTGATTGGGATCAAGAGAAAAATTTTTGAAATATATCTCTTGATCTGATCAGATCTGGACGAACCTGGACCGGGAAATCAGGATTTCCCTTCAACTAATCTTATATCCAAATACCTATCATTAGATACTATTCCCTAGACGTTTTCATTTACTTTATAGCATTACTTATGAACATCAACATTAAAAATAAACATCAAACACATAAGACCTGATAAGACCGTTAATTATAGCAAACCATTAGCAATATTATTACTATTCATAAAGCAACTGTTACCAATGATCCTTAAGAAACTAACTACATACCTTCTAATGCAAGCAAGAAAATAGCAAATCAAAATTCCTGCTTGCTGCAATGTACATCACAATAACAGTCTAACTACTAAGTTAAACTAAGCATGGTCAAATAGCTCGAAGAATATATTTTCGAATATGGCCACGCCAAACACCACACAACCTTAATACCACCAACCCCCCACCCATACCCCACCACGGATACCAAACTCTTGCTCCACCATTATTCGACAACCGCCAGAATCCTCCTCACCCCATAACCCTCACATTCTCCTAGCTATCACCTCAAGACTTCTGCATAGAAGTGCCACATAATGGGTAGACACACAACTACGAACCCAGCAGTCAATCTCACACCCAACCGCACTCCAGAAACAACCAACTAAATGTCGGACTTCATTAACTAGAGCACTACCCTAGAAACAACCCACCTCCTCCTTAGGAATGGGCTAAGCTAAAGTAGAAACACAGAGTTCCCTTCTAAGTAGCCTATCATGTTGTAATGAAACACTTCTTTTTGTCAATCCCGGCCTTCTTCTCATCTCTGCCCTTTTCTTCTTCCTCCTAATCCACACCATCTCTGCTTTTTTCTCCACACTTTTCCTTCCTCCAAAGAACTCTCCTTTGAAGAAGCCAATCCAATGGCAACACCCTATGATCCTTTAAAACCTTACAATAGAAAAGCTTAATGGTTATACTAGCATGTCATAAAAGTTTAGCGCCACAGGAGTTTGCCAAACGACAAAGTCTTATGCATTGCGTAGCTCAATAGTACTGAAACTACCAAATCATCAGATCAAGAATTGCAGAATTATATCAACCTGCATGATCCAATCTCTGAATCCTCAACTAACAGCTCTTAAGCTACTTCCAATTCTCAGAATCAAATCATCAGATACAATGATCTCTCTGGACTGATGCCCTCACGCTTCTTAGCCTTGAACACATATTTTGACTGAATACTTCATGCTTGCGCGAACTACTGCTTCACCAAACATCCCTCTAGGACTGCCAACATTTGCCCATGAGCCCAGCTTTTGATATCGTTCAATGTCTCGTTAGAACTCATCGAGACATTGAGTCATATCATGTAGATCTTGATCTTATTTCTCGATTGAGCTCCATCTTATCCAGAGACTGCCTCTCTTCTAGTGGATGGATGAGCTGTAAGTCGATGGGACCGGGGCCTCGTCGCAAAACATTGAGTTAACATCCTCAGAAATCGCAAAATAAGTTTGTAAGGTCTATTCGACGTACATCCTTTAATTTGGTCTCGGTCCAGTCTATTGGGTTTTCCAGCGATTCGTGCGCTAGTAGCGGTTAGGATGCATTCACGATCCGTTCTTGTACGTAGGAGTGTCAATAGTTTCCTAGTTAGACTATTGAATATTAAGAACTTAACCAATAATGTTGTTTGAGAGATTTTATCTATTTACAATAAAATTAGCTCCCACTATTTCTCCTAATGTCCCTACACTCCCCCTTTGTAGAGTTGCAAAAATCTCCAATGAATCTGTACATTTTTATGTCGTGGTATTGGTTCCCACCAACTTACTCATCACCTCACCTAATATTATTGGTATGGTTAGCCAACGAGTGAACAACTCTTTTCAATGATTCTCTATATCATGGTGCACCAAAACTGATTCTCTAATTCATGAATCTCACCAGTTCTGCAATATTGATCCACTCCTTAGTTAAGTCAGACCACCATTTGCACATAGACTGGGTTCCTAATTGGTCTCTCACCGTATAGAATATTGAGCAATTCATTCCTCCAGCCCATAGCATTCATACCTTAATAGAATGGTTGCGTCTTCCTCAATGAGCAATGTACTAGCGAGAACAATCAACCTGGAAGGCCCGCACTCTACAATGGTGGAAGACCTTAGACTTAATCTTTTCTTAGGAGAATTGATTTCAGTCTCTAAACTTGACTTACATTAGTCATAACCTATGACTACCTCAGTGCATGGGTCAGCTCGGAATTATTGACCACCTCAATTAGAACATGTATACAAACATGGCATAGTAAGTGAGACGGGGAAAGATATGCCTTAACTCCCAAGAATGCATTTAAGTCGAGTAGCTCCCAATTAAAATCAGTCGGTCGTATTGCCAAACTTACCTTAGACACCAAATTGTTGAAGTAGAACAATGTTAGGTGCCTACAATCCAGACCTAAACCATGAGCGCTCCATAACATTAAGTTCTTAGCTTGATATCGATCACATTCATGACTCGATCTTGACTCAGACTTAATCCTATTAGGTTGGTCAATTTAAGCATTGTTGATCCCATCTAACCAACTCTTGATTCGGTGTGATCAACCGCTAGACCTAATTGAGCTACCCAAGTCCGAACCCAGATTTATGAATATGTCTTAGATTTGAAATTCTCAATTTTAGACCTAATTGATATTTCATAAACTTAATTCTTAATTAAGTTAGGGTTCATAAACAAAACATGTAAAAAGATCCTAGGGTTTCAGGATCTAGGATTTTGCAGAAAGTAAGTTTTCAATTTCTGATTAAGGATGAATGCACAACACCCCTACACATCATAAAAATATCCCATCAAATGGGAGGAGAGGGTCTTTAAGCCCTACTTGTTCTTATGATCGAACGGCCAAGGGGAACGCCTTAATCAGAAAAAAAATTAATCTACAAAAGTAAATTAGATCTAAGCATGTATCTCATATAAAAAATTAGATCTAATTAAAACATATTTTGTATATATCACATATATCATGCATGCATATTTTTTAGATATAAATTATCTCATAATCATCTAAAAAATTAAATTTAAATTTGATCATATCAAATAAAATTTAATCTAGACCTATTTGCAGAACTATTCTACAACTAGTCTAAACATGCAACTATCATATCTCATATGAACAATTAATTTTATTTTATTTTCTATTTTCAGATTAGATTATAATATTTATAACATCAAAAAATAGAAAATAAATAGATCTAAAAGTCACTTTTAATCAAACAAAAATTATAATCAAACTAGACTATACATAGAACAATTCTATTCCTAGTCTAGTTATGTATCTCATACATATTAGATCTAAATTAATTTTTTTTAATTTTTTAATTTTTTAATTTTAGATCTAATTACATCTTATGTGATATCTAAAATCATTAATTAATTATATTAAATTAGATCTAAAAAAATTTATAAGAACCTGGCTCTAATACCAGTTGAAGGAAAATCTTGATTTTTCTAGATTAGGTTCGTTCAGATCTAATTGGATCGGGAGGCATATTTCAAAAGTTTCCTCTCAGATCCAAATTAGATCTGACACTTTTTTAGATCTAATTTATGATTTGATAATTAAAAAAATAATACTAAATTAATTTTGAATTAATTTTTATCCTGATCTTGGGCAATCTGATTATCCGTTGATGATCCTACGGAAGCTCTGAGGTTCTGAATCTAGCCACGCAAGTGCCTGGCCTCTACTGATATCCACTCAGACTAGATTTGGAGATCTTCTCCATCTCTTTCTTTTCTCCAAAAATCAGATCTGGATCTGATTTGGAGGATCTTCAAAACACCTTCTGAAGATCGCCCATCATCTCTGCAGTAGTGCTGCCTTTTTCCTTTTTCGTCAGGCTTTCCTTACCTGACTCGTACTAATCAGAAGGACCCAACTTTCTTGGGCATGGAGAGGAGGGAGAGGGTCAGATGGTGGCATGGAGAAGGGAGAGGGATAGCATTTCAGCATAGCTTGGAAGAGGGGTTCTCCAAAAGTGGGTGCAAATAGGGTCTTTTTATAGACTCTGCTGCGCCATGCAGTGCTGCATCACCCCAGCCAATCATGTTGCTTCATGCAATCAGATCTAAATCTGATTAGTGGGATGACATCACCTAATCTAATCAGATGAGAGACCCATAGGTTCATTCTTAGATGGTGCCTAAGACTGGTCAAAGTAGATACCAAAGGGCCTCCTAAGTAGAAACCAAGAAGCAACCTGGAGTCCCATCTGTATGGGACTCCAGCATCCTTATCCATGGGCTCACACCATCCTAGGCATGCACCCCTTTCTCTCTAATTTTCAGAGAAGGGACAAGCCCTTATCTGCTCCTTAATAAGTGCATGACATAGGGGCGGATGTCCAAGGGTCAAAGGTCAACGTTTGACCAAGTCAAAGTACAAGAATTAGCAGGTGACGAAAAATGATAGGTGTTGTCTCAAATTTATCTCATAAATTAAGACAACCATTTTCTAACTTGGACAAGCTCCAGTCAGACTAGGTAAAGATACCTGAGTGAGCACAAACTCATTTGGCTTAGTCGAGATAACTTTCAAGATAGAAAAAGGAGAATGTTAGGCTCAATCATGTGCTAGCACGATTTTCTTGAACCTAATTGAATCTTATTCAAATCAATTGAACTAGGTTAGTCCAATTGATGATATCTAGATCCAAACCCTGTTTGTGTGACCTAGTTAGGTTCAGTTCTGTATGGTAATGGGATATGTCAGGATCTCCATCATTGACATCATCGAAACTCTTTTCGATGGATTAGAACTTTTCTGATTCAGACAACTTAGAATGATCAATCATCTAAATCATTCTAATTGCTCCCAAAATCCACCAGTGACACCTAGCAACATATGGTGGCAACCCATCAAAACTGAAAATGAACCTCTTGGTGCAGCTACTTATGTGATTAAGTTCTTCTATCTTGAGCCCCAATCAAATTAAGGTTAAGGTGAACTCATCAAACCCTAATTTCTATCATATGATTTAATCATTCGATTCAAGTCCGATATGAAAACCTTAATATAAACTCTTTCTATTATTTCACTCTCCACCATGGCCATGGGCTTATGGACTTGATTCTAATGATCATCATAGGGCTGCTCCTCATCGATCGAGGTAGATAGATTCCATCTTGGTGCAATCCAATTCCTATAATGAACATGCTATAGCCAACATATACCTCAGGATTCTGAATGGCTAGGAGACCGAGTCATGGTGTAGTCAAACTATAACACCCTCAAGGTGAACTACCGATGTACCTCAGGTCAAAGAACCAGACACACCATTGTAGAATCGAGTCCGTCATCGATGAGAAGATAGACTTTCTTATGACTACTCGAGGTGGTCCCGCTTGATGCCCTCGTTCTCTAACGAGTACCTATACTCTCTCTCTGGTGTCTCCACACCATAGACTCAAGACTCATCTATTATAAAAAAGTGATTGTATACTAACCTTCTGGATCAATCATCGTCCTCATGATGATCCTACGGTCAGGAGCATTTTATGAGTTAATAAATGAAAATTTATGTCTTAAATTTTCAACTCTTGAAAATATGAATTATCATTACCACTAACTCAAAAAATGTATCACAGATACTAAATACACTTATGTGATAGAAAATAATCTACTTTATTATTTATAGTTAAAATTATAATTTTATCCTTTGAAGTGTATTATAAGTGTCAGCCAATTCTGGCTTCTAGGACACTCATATCTAACAAATACAACATTGGTACCTCCAACTCTAGCTATCCCAAGCTAGCACACTTATTTTTTGGGTACAAACCAACCCAATATACTCCGATTTAACGCTCGGATCAATCCTCCCAAGTTTTGGAACCCTCCTAAAACTTGAATCAAGATAATAAAGTAGAGTATAAGAGTTAATGACAATCAAATATAAATTTAGCTCTCCCTTAATGACCAAATAAAATCTTAAGAATGCTTTTCACAATAATGAAGGAAGCTTTTTTTAGTTTCCTCAAGGTTGTTGGAGACTTGAAAGAGCTCTTGAGAGGTTGGTGAACTTGAAACGAAAGCTTCTTTGCTTGAAGATGACTTTTGCTTAGGACTAAATTAAATGTTGAAATTTCTTATGTTTTTTCTTTTTTATAGCCTTTTAAATCTTCAATGGGTGGAGGAGAGAATCCTGGACAAGATTTGTAGCCATTGGAGATCTTAAAAAAATATTAAAAGCTGCCAAAATGAGATAAAACTAGTCATTACAGAAGATTTTCATCACAAGGGTTGACTCATGGGTCGACCTCTTGCACAGGGGTCGACCTCTGGCTTAGGGGTCGACCTCAAGGTTGACCCCTGAGATAGAATTCAGAAAATTAACTATTTTATATTTTTCGCCTTCAGAATAGTAGAGATCGACCCTGAGGTCGACCCTTAGCATAGAGACAGGATGCCAAACAGCCCATTTTAGTAGAGATAGACCTAGGGGTTGACTCTTTTGCTTCAAACTTGCTTTTCTCCCAAAATATGCATCCAAAAATCATGGAACTGCCTCCAAAGGATCAAAAATCTTTCATATTGCTCTTAAGGCTCTCAGATCAAAACTTGATAAAATTATGATTTTGCTTCTGAAACAGAAAAAGTTTTTTTCCAAGTCAAATTCATTAGTAATCCCCTCAAATGCTTTGTAATCATCAAAATCAATTTTTGGAGCAACATCCACTAAACAAAATAGAGAGAAAATAGGGAGAGAAGGGCGGCATGCATGGGAGGAGTTTTAGTTTCTTAAAGCTCTATCCAAAGGTAATTCAAATCAAATTCAAACTTCCTGCTTTTGATCCGATCGACAACTAATTACCATATGAGAAAGAGAGGAGAGGAGTGGGCATGCATGAAGACCAGGGCAAGAAGGTTTCACACACAAAATAAAGAGAGAGTGGGTGTGGGGAGGTGTGGGGTGTAGATGGCACAAGCAAGGTGGATCCTAGTCTTACTAGGATTCCATATTTGATTTAGTCAAATATGGTTTCGCAAACCAAATCAAACCAAAAGTAACTCAATCTAATTAAATTATGTGCTAATCTAATTAAGAACTTAATTAAATTTGATTAAATTAGATTTAATTTTAATTTAATTTTTTTATTAAATTAAAAAATTAGGTTGACCCAATTTCTAGTTGCACTAGGGCTAGTTCTTTCTTGCACATGGCTTATCCAATAAATTAATTAGACTTGATCCAATCAAGTTCAAACTAAATCTAATTAAATTATATTTAATTAGACTTAATCTCATCCCTCTAACTTAATCAAATTAAGTTAATTAGCTATCGAATTACTAATCGATCCTCCTACAATATTTACACTAAGTTAAACATCAATCATATTGATCATTTAACCTTAGAATGATTCTCAATCGTTGATCAACCATCTAATTAGATCGTGAACTCTAATGTGTGTTATCCCATAGGTTCGAACCTAAGCTGGTAGTATAGAAATAAATTTTTGTACCAGTCAAAGTTGTTAGATGTGTGTCCTAGAAGCCAGATTGACTGTCACTTATAATACACTTCTAAGAATAATTTTATAATTTTAACTATAAATTAATAAATAGATTATTTTTCTATCACAGTGTGTATTTAGAAGTATCTATGATACATCCTTTGAGTTAATGGTAATGATAATTCATATTTTCAAGAGTTGAAAATTTAAGACATCGATTTTTATAATTAACATATAAAATGCTTTCAACCGTAGGATCATCATGAGGATGATGATCGATCCAGAAGGTTGGTGTATGATCATTTTCATAGGATAGACGTGTCTTGAGTCTACGATTTGGAGACATCGGAGCGAGAGTATATGTACTTGATAGAAAAATAAGGGCACTGAGCGTGACCACCTCGAGTAGTCATAAGGAAGTCTACCTTCTCATCAATTATTGACTCGATGCTACAGTGGTATGTATGGTTCTTTGACCTAAGGTGCATCGGTAGTTCACCTTGAGGTTGTTATAATTTGACTACTGAAGAAAATTGAGCAGGGTTTTTAGCATGCATTTTCAAAAATATTTTTAAAATTAAAGTAGTGAAAACTAAAATTAATCAAATATTAATCTACTACATGCATGGATCAAATTAATTTAAATCTTACTTAGGATCTAGACATGCTAATATGTAATTTGAAATTTAAATATGATTGAACAGCAAATCAAATCTGTTGATCGATATGAGTTCAAAATTCGATATCTTTTTATGGCTAGTTGATCACCATAATCTGAATCCATCGGATAATACTCTGATATTGCACCACAGCCACACACATGTTCGACCTCTATGGTTGATCCACATGGAGCTCCTGGTCTAGATCAGCTCCACTAGAGTGCTAGCACCTCATCGGAGCCTTCAATGGCTGATCATGATCGATCCAATTGATCACCTTCTTTCTAATCTCCTAGATACTCTAAAACATCAAAACTTGTGCTTCAAAGAATGATGAAGTGGTGTTTCAAATTTGGTGATGATCCAATGCTCACAACCCTCGATCTCTCCACCCAAACCTAGATTCCCAAGTCTTAGGCTTCACTCGGCCCAAAAATCCTGACGCACTTAAAACCCTCTCATGCCCTCTCTATGTGGATTTTTTCCATGAAACAAGCTTTTATGGAAAGATAAATTTTTAGTCTATAAACCCTATTTATATCATATCTAAAAATTGAGTGTCCTTAGATACAAAAATCAAAAGAGAATAGAGGCATGATGGAAAGATAAAGTGCCGTAGGACTCTGCTTACCTTCACTCTATGATTTTTTTTGCCCAAAACCAATGCCTAATTGCTTTCAAATTTTTACCATAGAAAGATATCCCCTTGGACATCATGCAAAAAAATTCTCATAATTTATTTCATGAAAAATAACTAGAAATTCTGTGTGGAGTGGATAGGTTAAGATTGGTTGAACTAGTTTCAACCAACTTCTAGTATTTGAATTCAAATGGGTTCTTTTCCTTTTCCAATGCCTATCCCAGAGAATGATGAGCAGAAGGACTCTCCTTATACTCTCCCTCAATCTAAAATCACCCAAAAAAATATGCAACAAAAGATAGGTAGGCATGGAGAATAGATAAGGAAGAGATTAGGTTTTTCAAATTTCAAACCAACGAAGTTGAATTCAAAATTCAACATAGTTTGAACTGGTCCAACCCTTTGATCAAGTCAAAGGAAGAAGATAGGAAGGGCGCACATTCATTTCTACATGAGAAACCTCATGCAAAAATTAGAGGAGGGCATGGGTCAAGGTGGAAAAGTCAAATATGGTGGGCGCTAGGGAGAGTTTAAATTCAAATCTTATTTGACTTGGTCCAAATTGATTTCAACCAAACCCATTAATTTAAATCAATTAGATCAGGTTAAATCCAACCAAATTAGGCTTAATCCAAACCAATAAAATTCTAATCAAATTAGAAATTAATTAGGTCCAGGTCCTAATCAAATCAGGATTGAATCTTCCTTAGCGATTAGATCATCTCATGATCTGATCGAGTCAAATCCAATCGAATCCAATTCGATCAAACTTGATCAAATCCCCATTGATTAATCAAATTAAGCTAATCAATAATTAAATTGCTAATTAATCCTTCAATAAATACAAAGTTCCAATTGGATGGGTGTCTGAGCAATAGAGTCCCATCAACATGAAACTCCTAAAGAGTCCCAAACTAGTGGGTCTCTTGAACCCAATGTCCCAAACGAATCAAACTCACAATCATAGAGTTTCAGACAAGTGGAACTCTTGATCAAAGGGTTCCAAATGAGTAGAACTCAAAGTTTTAGTCCACTAGGACTCTTGATCACAGTGTTCTAGTCCCGTGGGACTCTTGATTGTAGAGTCCCAAGTCATCAGGACTCTCGATCATAGAGTCCCGAACATGAAAGACTCGAAGTCCCAGTCCAGTGGGACTCTTGATCATACAGTCTCAGTCTAGTGAGACTCTTGACTATAGAGTCTTAGATCATCAAGACTCAAAATCAGCCATTAGATCAAGAAGAAACTCCTACTGTGTGTGACCCCATAGGTTCAAATCCTAAGCCCGTAGCACAGAAACTAATTTTCTATACCAATCGATATGACTATCTAGTAATGGTACCCGATGTTTGGATAGGTCGAATAATTGCAATGCAACATCGATGAACCTGTGGCATATGGTTACCGTATAATTCATCCCCTTGATCTCGATGCTCAAAGGATGATCTAGGATTTACTGTCAATCCTAAAATTCATCAATGGTGTATTTCAAAATTTGGCGTCTATCATATGGACTACCCCGATCAAAAATTTGCTAAATTGAAATACATCGATGCACTTGCTCCAACATTTGGAGGGGTTAATCCCATCTTGACTCACATACTGATAAGCCAAGTACTTGACAACAGCCAGTAGCCTTCCATCACTGAATTAAAAATTCAGGTAGTCTGGTACGTAAGTACAGTGAGTTGCTTGTAAGTCACCGTGGTGGTCTCAGGTCTAAGGGACACTTATACCCATATCTTTCACGAGCAACTCTTAACAGTAGAGAGCTTCACAATTGGGTCACGTTCAGTGAAATGTACCCCTACACTTCACCTGCATGCCATAAGAGTATCTCCATACTTCTTGGTTAAGAGGACAACCAATACTTATGACACACAATGACCGACACTCGATACGTTGTCATCCTGAGTAATAGCATATCATTTGGTCGTGAGCTAATTTAAGGACTAAATGACAAAACCTTCTTTGTCGAGTCTAAATAGTCCAAAGAACTTCATCATAGAAGAGTTCATTACAAAAGGATGCACAAAGTGATGAAAAGGCCAAAATAATAATTTTATTTATTAATAATTTAAGTATAATTATATTTAGCTTAATTATCTATAATCTAGATGACTGGCTTTAGGATACAATTTCCAACAACTCCCACTTAGACTAAAGCCACTCAAAACAGTATCGAATACCCATCTTTCATTTGTGATTATCAAACTCTTTGATTCCTAGAGCTTTAGTAAAGGGGTCGGCCACATTCTCCTTTTCATCGATCTTCTGAAGCTCGATGTCACCTCGCTCCATGATTTTTCGTATAAGATGGTAGAGATGCAGAAAATATTTGGTACGCTGATGTGCCTTCGGCTCCTTCACTTGATCTATGGCTCTGGTGCTATCAAAGTATAGCATAATCGGACCATCCAAGGAGGGTGCCACTCTCAGTTCATCGATGAACTTCTGCAGCCATATAGCTTCCTTCGCAGCATCAGATATCGTGACATACTCCACCTCGCATATAGAATCGGCTACAGTGCGCTATTTGAAACTCTTCCAATAGATCACTCCACCATTTATGGTAAATATAAAACTTGACACACTTTTGTTATCATCATGATCTAACTGAAAACTAGAATTAGTATATCCTACAAGTTTCAAGTCAGTATCTTCATAGATGAGCCACTGGTCCTTGGTATTTTTTAAATACTTCAAAATTATCTTCACAACCTTCAAGTGATTCTCACCTGGGTCAGACTGGTATCTACTCAATACCCCTAATGAGTATGCGACGTCTGGTCTCGTACACATCATGGAGTACATAATAGAATCCACTACCAAAGTATATGATATTCTACTCATTCGCTCTCTCTCTTGAGGAGTTGTCGGACAATCCCTCTTCGAGAGTGAAATTCTATGGCCTATCAGGAGATAGCCCTTTTTGGAATTCTCTATTTTGAACCTCTTCAGCACGGTATCAATGTACATGGACTGGGATAATCCTAGAAATCTTTTAGATCTATCCTTATAGATCCTCATCCCTAGAATGTAGGAAGCTTCTCCTAAGTCCTTCATGGAGAATTAAGACGATAGCCAAACCTTTATTTCCTATAATGTAGGGATGTCATTTTTTATTAAGAGTATTTCATCAACATACAGTACAAGGAATGCAACAACAGAACCATTGGCCCATTTATACATGCAGGATTCTTTTCCATTCTTAACGAAGCCGTATATTCTGATTACTTTATCAAAATGCATGGTCCAACTCCGCAATGCCTGCTTTAATCCATAGATAGACTTTGAAGCCTACACACCTTAGACTCGTCTATGGATGTGAAATCCTCAGGCTGTACCATATACACCTTTTCATCCAGCTCTCTATTTAGGAAAACTATTTTCATATCCGTTTGCTAGATCTCATAGTCTAGGTATGCTACTATCGCAAGCATGATCTGAATAGATTTGAGCATTGCCATTGGAATAAATGCCTCATCATAGTCAATACCGTAATGCTGATGAAATCCCTTGGCAACTAGACAGGCTTTATAAGTCTTCACCTTCCCATCTATGCCTCATTTTTTTTTGAAAATTCACTTACACCCAATGGATTTTACCCCTTCAGGTGGATCAACTAGTGTCCATACACTATTGACCTTTATGGACTCCATTTTGGATTCCATGGCTTTTAGCCATATATTGGAGTTGGACTTCTACATGGAATCCTCATAGGTGATTAGATCCTCATCATTCTCATCGAGCTTAATAAGCTTATTATTTTGAACTAAGAAACTATAGTATCTGTTTGGTTGATACGATACTTTATCGGATCTTCTTGGTGCCATTTCAATAGGCTCTAGATTTGATCTTATCAAATCTAGTTCTGCAGGTTCATTAGAATGTGTCAGTTCTTCCACCTATCGAACTTCATAAAGTTCAACATTAGAGGCAGCTATTCCTTCACTAAGAAACTTCTTTTCTAAAAAGACCGCTCTATTGCTGACGAACATCTTTTGTTCTTCAGTAAGGTAGAAGTAATAAACCCTAGTTTCCTTGGAATACCCTTTGAATAGGTATTTATTGGACCTAAGTCTAAGCTTTTTCGACTGCAAACATTTAACATAAGTCGGACATCTCCAAACCCTAAAGTGAGAGAGTGTCGGCTTACGCCAAGTCCATATCTCATATGGAGTCTTTGCAACAGACTTGCTCGGAATATTATTCAAAATAAAATAGAAAATTTCTAGTGCATAACCTAAAATAAAATCGACAGAGTTGTAAATTCCATCATGGACCGAACCATGTCCAATAGGATTTGATTCCTCCTATTAGATACACCATTATGCTGTGGTATTCGAGGAGGGATCTATTGTGAGAAAATCCTATTCTCTCCTAGATATGTCAAAAACTCATTGAAAAAATATTCACCTCCTTGGTCAGACCAAAGAATGCTAATACTCTTCTCGAGTTATTTTTCTACCTCATTTCAATATCGTTTGAATATTTCAAACAAATTGAATTTAGTCTTCATAAGATAGACGTACCCATACCTAGATAGGTCATCAGTAAATGTAATAAAGTAGTAAAATCCACCTCTAGCACATGTGTTCATAGGTCCACATACATAAGTATGTACTAGACCTAGATGCTCAGTAGCCCACTCATCCTTTCTGGTAAAAGGTTATTTGGTCATCTTACCAAGAAGATAGGACTCACAGATATTCAATGATTCATAATTATCAAAGTCAAGGATGTGCTCCTTGACTAACCTGTTAATCCTATTCTTATTTATATGACCAAGCCTACAGTGCCAAAGATAAGCATTAGTGATATTATCTAGTTTTGGTTATTTATTTGACATATACATTACACTAATAGACTATGATAAAATATAGATATCATTTCTTAATTATTCTTGCATTATTATGATATCATTTATAATGATATCGCAATAATATCTCTTTATTGATAAACTATAACCATCTTGGGCAAAAAACCTAATGAATATTATGTTCAACATAAAAGATGGACAATAGTGACAGTCACTTAAAATGATACTATTATTTTTGAAAAATAGTTCAAGAGTTTCCAATGCTTGGACTAAAACTTGACTTCCATCCCCAAATTTTCTATCACCATTCTCAAATTTTCTATCAATTTGAAGTCCATACAATGAATTGCATATATGAATCGGACTTCCGGTATCTAATACCTAGGTAGATGTATCACATACGAAAAAATTATAAGGTATTATCATATAACAGCCTTGACCAGCAACAACTTGCTGATTTCTACTATTCATCCTATTTGGATCAAGAGGACCATTCCTCTCTGGGTCTGTCCGATTAGGGTCAACACTAGACTCCTTATTCTTAGGTTTTAAATGCTTGTCACTAACCAATAGTGAACGGAGAGGACTTACACTAGCCATTCTGTTTATCTGAAAGAAAAACATGAAACCTTATTAGTACTCGAATTAATTAATCCTAAAGATTTGGACTTTAGTCTAAAAGTTTTTCTATTATTTTAAGAAATTGATAGCCTCTACCTCTAATTCGAGGAATTACACTAGCTCCTTAGCGGGTACTGGAATCCACATAGACTATAAATCGGCTCGAGAAAAGCTCTGGCTAATCTGCGTGTATCTACAGGTAGGTTCACAACCAATTATTTCTCAAAATAATTCTCAGTAATTAGGTTTTGCCCTAGATGCCAAATCAGTAGGCTGTGGCCTCCACTAAAAAGATCTGGTTAGGTCCAACCATTAACATAATTGACTTCGGTACATCAAACCAATGATAACGAGGCCCGAGAAAAGCTCTGGCTAACCTAATCACCATTAAGAGAGTGAGACCTAATCATCATATGATAGATAATAATTTCAATATCAAGGTAAATACCAAGTGTAAGGCACCTCCAATGTCCACCCAAAAAATTGGACTCATTACTATTCACCTTAATGGGAGGCTATGACTCAATTATCCCCATAACTTAGTCATTTTAAGGATCTAATAATTTAGAGAATTTAGGTTACATGTGATTTTAGATAGAAAGGACATGGACCAATTTCTCCCACTGACTTCACCAAGTCAATCCATCCTACTGACTTCAACAAGTCAATAGGTCAAGGCTAGGATTAATTTAAGTCAATGGGCACTTAATACAGTCTTACTAATTGAAATCAATCAAACTGATTCCTAATGACATGGGTCAGTGTGAGTCACCAAGTGATCTAATCAAATCCCAAACGATCATATCGGCCAGGTAAGTAAGATCAGTAGAAAAAATATGCCATTAACTTGTCAAAGATCAAATCAGTGCGAGTAGCTCCCAATTAAAAATCACTGGTCGAAACTGCCAAACTTATCTTAGACACCAACAGTTAATTAGGTTTAATCTGATCAACCTAGCAATTTTGGGATTAACCGCGTAGCCATGAATTAAGTCCATCTTAGTCCAGTTAACGACATGGACTTGTCCAACTATAACTATTGGAGTTGATTCTAGAGTGTCCTTGACCTAATCTAATTCAACACTTAATTAGATTTGATTAATTACTCTAGATTAATCTATTCTTTAACTAACCTTAGGTCTAACCTAATTAATGGACCTAATTCATCTAACCCTTTAACCCACAATCTTATGATTTTGTCTTAGGATATTAATTCACAATTCTAGACCCTATGAATAATACTTAATTCTTTTAATTAAGTTTTTGGACTGATGGATCAGGGTTCGACATTTCAAAAATAATTTTTAAATTTTAAAATATTTTTATTTTTTATTTTTTAAATGGGTCGACTCATTTCAGAAATAGATCAGCTCATTTCTCAAACAGCAACCAATTGCTAGTTTTAAGTAGAAAATAAAACATAATAAAAATTAAACTATGAATCAACCTTTTAGATTTAATCTAAAATACATTCATATTTAATTTTTTAATTAAAATAATTTCAATCATTAAAATTCTTTTATTGTTCATCTTAATGAATGAGTTTACGGTGGCACCCCCACCACCATAAGGGATCCCCACTAAATGGGAGGAGATAGCCTTTAAACCATACTTGTCCCTTATGATCGGATGGCTTGATGGCTCATTTATTCTCGATTACTAAGTTATTTTGATTAAGCATATTAAATATACTAACATTTAATTGCTAATTATATATTAGACATGTCAAGCAACCCAGTTGCTCTGATACCATTGAAGGAAATTGAGCAGGATTTTTATCATGGATTTTCAAAAATATTTTTAAAATTAAAGTAGTAAAAATTAAAATTAATTAAATATTAATCTACTGTATGTATTGATTTAATCAATTTAAATCTAGCTCAGCATCTAAACATGCTAATATGTAATTTGAAATTTAAATGTGATTGATCAGCAAATTGAATCTACTGATTAATACGAGTTCAAAACTCGATATCATTTTATGGATAGCTGATCACCATAATCTAAATCTATTGGATAATGCTCTAGTATTGTACCATAGTTGCACATATGTCCAGCCTCTATGGTTGGTCCACATGAAGCTCCTGGTCCTGATTAGTCCCACTGGAGTGCTAGCTCCTCGCCGGGGCCTTCAATGGTTGATCGTGATCGATCCAATCGATCACCTTCTTTCTGATATCCTAGATACTCTAGAAAATCAAAACATGTGCTTCGGATGATGATGAAGTGGTATTTCAAATTTGGTGGTGATCCGATGCTCACAGCACTCGATCTCTCCACCCAAACCAAGATTCCCAAGTCTTGCATTTCACTCAGCCCAAAAATCTAGATGCACTGAAAACCCTCTCGTGCCCTCTCTGTGTGGAGCTTTTCTATGAAACAAGCTTTTATGGAAAGATAACTTTTCAATCTATAAACTCTATTTAGATCATATCTAAAAATTGAGTGTCCTTAGATATAAAAATTAGAAGAGAATAGAGGCATGAAGGAAAGATAAAGTGTTGTAGGACTCTGCTCACCTGCACTCCAGGATTCTTTTTGCCCAAAATCGATGCCTAATTGCTTTCAAATTTTTACCACGAAATGACAAACCCTTGTGCTTCATGCACAAAAATTCTCATAATTTATTACATGAAAAATAAGTAAAAATTCCATGTGGAGTGGATAGGTTAAGATTGGTTGAACTTGTTTGAACCAACTTCTAGTATTTGAATTCAAATGGGGTCTTATCCTTTCCCAATGACTATCCCAAAGGATAATGAGTAGAAGGACTCTCTTCCTACTTGCCCTCAATCTAAAATCACCCAAAAAAATATGCAACAAAAGATAGGTAGGCATGGAGAATAGATAAGGAAGAGATTAGGTTTTTTAAATTTCAAACCAACCAAGTTGAATTTAAAATTCAACTTAGTTTGAACTGGTCCAACCCTTGGACTAGGTCAAAGGAAGAAGAGAGGAAGGGCACACATTCATTTCTGCATGAGAAATCTCATGCAAAAATCAGAGGAGGGCATCGGTCAAGTTGGAAAAGTCAAATATGGTGGGCGCTAGGGAGAGTTTGAATTCAAATATTATTTGACTTGGTCCAAATTGATTTCAACCAAACCCATTAATTTAAATCAACTAGACTAGGTTAAATCCAACCAAATTAGGCTTAATCCAAATCAATAAAATTCTAATCAAATTAGAAATTAATCAGGTCCAGGTCCTGATCAAATCAGGATCGAATCTTCCTTAGCGATTAGGTCATCTCATGACCTAATCAGATCAAATCTAATCGAATTCAATTCGATCAAACTTGGTCAAATCCTCATCACTCAATCAAATTAAGCTAATCAATAATCAAATTACTAATTAATCCTTTAATAAATATAGAATCTCAATCGAGTTGGTGTCTGGACAATAGAGTTCCATCAACATGAAACTCCTGAAGAGTCCCAAACTAGTGAGACTCATGAACCTAGTGTTTCAAATGAATTGAACTCATGATCATAGAGTCTCATACCAGTGGGACTCTTGATCAGAGAGTCTCAAATGAGTAGGACTCAGAGTTTCAATCCACTAGGACTCTTGGTCATAGTGTCCTAATCCAGTGGGACTCTTGACCATAGAGTCTTAGGTCATCAGGACTCTCGATCAGAGAGTCCCAGACATGAAAGACTTAGAATCCTAATCCAATGGGACTCTTGGTCATAGAGTCTCAGTCTAGTGGGACTCTTGACCATAGAGTCTTAGATCATCGAGACTCAAAATCAACCATTGGATTAGGTAAAAACTTCTATTATGTGTGATCCTATAAGTTCAAATCCTAAGCTGGTAGCATAAAAACTAATTTTCTATACCAATCGATATGACCATCTAGCAATGATACTTGACATCCAGATAGATCAAATAATTGCAACACAACATCGATGAACCTGTAGCATATGGTTATTGTATAATTCATCCCCTTGATCTCGATGCTCAATGGATGATCTAGGGTTTATTGTCAACCTTAAATTCATCCATAGTATATTTCAAAATTTAGCATCTATCATATGGACTACCCCAATCGAGAATTTACTAAATTGGAATATAGTAATGTACTTGCTCCAACAATTGGAAGGATTAATCTCATCTTGACTCACACACCGACAAACCAAGTACTTGACTGCACCCAATGGCCTTCCATCACTGAATTAAAAATTCAGGTAGTCCGGTACCTAAGTACAGTGAGTTGCTTGCAAGTCACCATGGTGGTCTTAGGTCTAAGGGATACTTATATCCATATCCTTCATGAGCAACTCTTGATAGTAGACAACTCCATAATTGGGTCATGTTCAGTGAAATGTATCTCTATACTTCATCTGCATGCCATAATAGTATCTCTATACCTCTTGGTTAAGAGGACAATCAATACTTACAGCACACAATGATCTACACTCGATATATTGTCATCCTGAGTAACAGCGTATCATTTGGTCATGAACTAATTTAAGGACTAAACGATAAAATCTCCTTTGTTGAGTCTAAATAGCCCTAAGAACTTCATCACAGAAGAATTCATTATAGAAAGATGCACAAGGTGTTGAAAAGGCTAAATAATAATTTTACTTATTAATAATTTAAGTATAATTATACTTAGCTCAACCATCTACAACCTAGATAATTGCCTTTAGGATATAAGTTTCAACAACTATATTATAACTCAATCTCCTATCCATTCAAAATCCTGAGATGTATGTTGACTATAGTATGTTCATTGTAGGAATTGGATTGCACCAATAAGGAGATCTATCTACCTCGATAGATGAGGAGTAGCCCTATGATAATCATGAGATTGAGTTCTTAAGCCCATGGCAATGGTAGAGTAAAAATGATAGAAATAGTTTCTATTAGGGTTTCACATTAGACTCGAATTGAATGATTAATTCATATGAAGGACATTAGGTTTGACGAGTTCAGCTTAACCCTAATCCTATTGGGGTTCAAGATAGAAGAACCCAATCACATAAATAACTACACTGAGAGGTTCACTTTTAGTTCTGATGGATTGCCACCATATACTGCTAGGTGTCACTGGTGGATTTTGGGAGTAGTTAGAATGATTTTGATGATCAATCATTCCAATCATATGAATCAAAAAAGTTCTGATCCATCGAAAGATCTTTCAATGATGTTGATGATAGAGATCATGACATATCTCATTAATATATAAAATTAAATCTAACTAAATTATATAAATAAAGATTTAGATCTAGATGTTATCAATTGAGCTAACCTAGTTCGATTGATTTGGATTAGATCCAATCAAGTTCAAGGTAATCATGCTAGCACACGATTGAGCCTAACTTTCTCCTTCTGAAATCTTTCTTATTCATTGCAATCGAGTCAAATTTGATTTTACTCATTCTTATATTTTGAGTGAATTTATTTTTGTCTAACTAAAATAAGTCTAGGTTAGATTAATTATAGAAATTAAATCCATTCATAGTCAAATTGGACTAGGGTCAAAAGTTGACCTATTTAAGAGAATTAAGGGTCACCTGATTAGATGCTTCTAAAAATTTTTTTAAAAATTATTTTTATATAATTTTATGATATGTAATAGAACATGAATTATATATTGGGTGTACTAAAATTTATAATTTTTAGAGGTCTTTAGACTAAGTTATGATAGAGTTTGATTTGGATCAAACTCTTGAGAGAAGAGTCCTAGGCATAGTGGACTCTTCCTTATCTACTCATGCCACCACCTTCTAGATTGATTTTTGGCATCAAAGTTTCACGAAATTTGGAGATTTTTGTGGAGATCAAGTCCATGAGTCCCAATGGTCAAAAGAATAAGGATTTTGGTCAAAGAGGGACTCTAACTTGGCGTTATGCTTTTGTGTAAGAACCCATGTGCCAAGGCTCTTCACGTAGAAATATTTTTCATACCCAAAGGCTACTATTCTAGATATCCTAAACCACCTTTATCCTCTCTCTCTTTCTCTCTCTTCTACATGCCTAAAAAGTTAGGCATAAATCTGAGAAGAAGATCCAATCAAATTTATGAAGAGTTCAACATCTATGTGATGGTGTTTGTGAGATGGATACGCTGCCTTCAGAAATTTTTTTGAAAGACTTCCAAATTAGACTTAGATCTGATCTTTGAAAAAATAATTTATGAGGAGAAGACATCTAGATCCTTCTTGATGAATACTAGTAGAGGCCAGGCGCGTGCGTGGCTCCTTCTAGAACCTCAGAAAATATTAGGATCATCGCAGGATAATCAGATTACCCAAACAAGATATGAGATTAAATCTGATTTAATTTTTATTTTAATTTTTAATATCAGATCTGAGAACTCTTAGATCTAATCAGATCATTTAATATTTTTTTAGAAAAATCTATCTTAGATCTTATCAGATCTACACGATCCTACGGTGGAAAATAAGATTTTTTCTTCAACTGATATCGAAGCCAGGTTAGTAGTTCTTCAGATCTACCTTAGATCTAATTTTAATTTTATTTGTGATATGATATTAAAAAATTTTAGATGTCATATCAGATGTGATTAGATCTAAAATTAAAAAATTAAAAATTAAATAATTTAGATCTAATATGTATAAGATGCATGACTAGATTAGGTATAGAATAGTTCTATGTGTAGTCTAGTATCATCATGTATTTATTTTGATTAAATATAATTTTAGATCTATTTAATTTTTATTTTTTTGATGTTCTAATTATTGTAATCAGATCTAAAAATAGAAAATAAAGTTTTTAATTTTTAATTTATTCATATGAGATATGAAAGCTGCATGCTTAGACTAGTCATAGAATAGTTCTATAAGATGTTTAGAATAGTTTTATTTTTGATATGATCAAATTTAAAATTTTATTTTTTAGATTTAATATAAGATATTTTAGATCTGAAAGTATGCATATTAATGATACATGAGATGTATGCAAGACATGTATTAGTTAGATCTTTTTATATGTGATATATGATCTAACTAGTTTTATAGTAAAAAATTATATTTCTGATTAAGGAGTTCTCCATAACCATCCAATCATAAGAACAAAGTAAGATTTAAAGGCCCTCTCCTTCCATTCGATGGGGTGTTCTTATGGCATGTAGGGGTGCTGTGCGTTCATTCTTAATCAGAAATCAGAACTTATTTTTCTGCAAAATCCTAGATCTTGAAATCCTAAAATTTTTATTACATGTTTTGTTCACGAACCCAAAACTTAATTAAGAATTAAGATTATGAAATTAATTAGATCTAAAAATTATGAATTTTCAAATCTAAGATATATTCATAAAATTGGATTCAGACTTGGGTAGCTTAATTAGGTCTAGCGGTTGATCAAATCAAATCAAGAATTGGTTAGGTGGGCTCAAAGAAAGCTTAGATTTGACTAGCCTAATAGGATTAAGTTTGGATCAAGATCGAATCACATTGAGATGTGACTCAATCAAGTCAAGACCTAATTTGGCTCTATGGTTCGAACCTGAATTATAGGCTAACCCAATTAGTTATGATTCGATAATTTGGTGTCTAAGGTAAGTCTGGCAAATATGATCGACTGATTTTTAATTGGGAGCTACTTGATCTGAATATATTCTTATTGAGTTAATGGCATATCCCTTCCATCGATCTCACTTACCTGACCATTTATGTCGACCCATTCTAATTTGAGGTGGCTAACAATTCGAGCTAACCCATGCCACTAGGTTAGTCATAATTATTATGACTAAGTCAAGTCTAAAGAGACCTAAATTAAATCTTCCTAAGAATATTAAGTTGTTGATCTTCCATCATTATAGATGTGCAGGCCCTTTTCGGGGTTGATTGTTCTCGACTGGATACAGTGGTTCAGTTATATTGGAAAGACACAACCATGTTTATTAGGCATTGGATGCTACAAGTTGGAGGATGGATTGGGCTCAATATTTCAGATATGGTGAGGGATCCAATCAAAAATCCAATCTGTGCAAATGGTGGGTCTGACTTAACTAAGGAGTGGATCAATATTTCGGATATGGTGAGATTCATGAATTAGAGATCAGGTTAGGATGCACCATGATTAGAAAATTATTAGATAAGAGTTGTCCACTCATCGGTTGACCCATCATCAATAATTATTAGGTGAGATGGTGAGTCAGTTGGTGGGACCGCACCACCCACTAGAAATCAATAATCATAAAGCTTTTTACATCTTTACCAAGGAAGTATAGGATATGAAAGCCTAATTTATTTAAAAATGAAACTCCTAAATAAATTGGTTAAGTCTAATTGTAAAATTTAACTAGAAACTTTGACTCTCTATAGAAAAATATCTGCATCCAACCTACTAGTCCATATCCTGGACACCCATAGACTGATCGGATCCAACTACAAGGATTGGCTCTAAAACTTCAAAATTATTTTGGATTGTAAGAAGTTGACTCATGTGTTGGAACAGGATCCGCCCACCTTACTAGCCCATCCATCCACTGATCAGAGAGCGTCTCTTGAGAAGTAGACGAATGAAGATAACAAAGCCAAGTTTTACATGTTGGGCTCGATGTCTGATGAGCTCCAGCATCAACATGAAGATATTAATACTAGTCACCAAATGTTGGCTCACCTATAAGAGTTGTTTGGTGAATAGAGTTGCGCAACCAAATATCAAGTCACTAAAAGACTGTTTAAGGCTTAAATGCATGATGGGCATGTTAGATATATGTGCCCTAGAAGCCAGAATTGGCTGACACTTGTAATACACTTCTAGGGGCAAAATTGTAATTTTGACTATAATTAATGAAATGGGTTATTTTCTATCACACATGTGTATTTAGTTGTCGTGTGATACATCCTTTTGAGTTAATGGTAATGATAATTCATAATTTTCAAGAGTGAAAATTAAACGATATGTTAATAATCATATTTAACTCAATAAACAGCTCCCGACCATAGGCATCATCAACGGCAGGATGGTGATGATCCCGAAAAGGTTGGTGTACTATCGCTTCTCTTTAGTAGATGAGGTTCTTGAGGCTATGGTGTTGGAGACACCGGAAGCGAGATACAGGACTCAGTTTAAGAGAACGAGAAGAAAGAAACAAAAACTGAGCCAGATGACCACCTCGAGTCGAGTCATTCTAGACGGAGTCTTACCTTCTCGTCCAATGTACTGGACTGACCGAACTCGACCTGCTGCACAAGTACGTGTGCTACTTGTTCTTTGACTGGATGCCAACTCCGGCAGCTTCACCGGCATTGACGCGTTGTACTACGTTTGGACATCTACACGCATCGTACTCTAGAGTCTCCTAGCCATATGGAACGCCTGAGATGCTCGGTTATGTTTGGCCATAGCACTGTCTGTCATCATGATAGGAACTGGATTGCATACAAGGATGGCATCTATCCTACCCTGGTGGGTAGAGGAGCAGCCCCGTTATGCATGATCAATCGAGAACTTAAGTCCAGAAATCCACTGGCCATATGGTAGAGTGAAATAAATAAAAGAGTTCTATTTAGGATTTTCACATTGGACTCGATCGAATCTTAATCATATGACAGAGACTAGGGTTTGAACGAGTTCACCTCTTAACCCTAATGCTGATCGGGGGCTCAAGATAGAAAGAAACTTAATTCACACAGGTAGCATTGCCCAGAGTTCGCTTCAGCATTATCTTTGATGGGGTTGCCACACAATAACTGCTAGGTGTCAACTGGTGGATATTCTTAGGGACATTATAGAATGATTTAATGATCGATCATTCTAGCTGTTCGATCAGAAGAGTTCCCTGATCCATCGAAGGAAGTTTCGATGATGCTTATCGATAGAATCTACATGACATTATCCATTACCAGTACAATGAACTAACTCGAACCAAACCTCAAGGAGATCACTCCACACCTCACACAAACAATGCAGAAGTAACTCTCATACTAGAAACCTCCTGAAATATCATCTTATACCATCTAGTCAATTGATCTGAATGAAGATTCCAATTGAGGTTCAAGGCAAATCGTGCTAGCACTTCGAATTGAACCTACGTTCTTCTTTTACTATCATTAATAAGTAGTCCTGACTGAGAGCCAAAGGAGTTTGTGCTCAAATTCGAGAGGGGGGGCCTTTTCCATATGGTCTGACTGGAGGTTGTCCAAGTTCAGAATAAGGCTTGTCTTATTTGTTAAACATACCTGCCAATTTTTGGTCCACCTGCCAATTTCTTCGTTCTTTGACTTTGGTCAAAAAGCTACTTGACTGCGTCAAACGTTGACCATTCACCCTTTGACTTTTTGACCACATGTCATGCACACTATTGGGAGCGTGGAGGGCTTGTGTCCCACCTGCCAGAAACCTCGGCAAGGAGAAGGGTGGCACGCCAAGGGTGGCGTGACCCAAGTAGGATGCGCCTAGGTGTCCTTGTTGGGACAAGGACCCTCGCACCTCCCCTTTCAGGATTTCCAATCATAGTTCTACTAAGAATCCTTGTTTGACTGGTCTTAGGCCCCTTCTAATGAGGAATCCCAGGGGTCTTATTTCCAACCAATCAGATTTAGAAATCTATTTCACAAATGGTGTGATGGTTTGAGAGGAAGAAGAGTTGGATCACGCTTAAGTCTATTAAATAAGACCCTGCGCCCAGCCCTAAATAAAAAGTCTTATTAAAAGAGATTTCCCACGATCCAAGGCTGCCTCTCCCCTCCTTTTCTCCATGTGCCATACTCTCTTCTCCCCTTGCTCTCACGTCCAAAAAGTGTTTTGATATAGATTTGGTGCGATTCGATCAAGGAAAGGCGATCAAAAGCAAGAAGGCTGCGCTGCTGTAAAAGGACGACTGCAGATTCTTCAATGAAGAGTTTTGAAGATCCTCCAGATCAGATCCAGATCTCATTTTTGGAGAAGTGATAGAGAAGAAGAGGGGATCTCCAGATCCAACCCGAGTGGATATCTGTAGAGGCCAGGCGCCTTGCGTGGCTTTAAGATCCAGAACCTTCCGCGCAAATCAGGGAATTCATCTACAGTTGCGGTAATAGATTAAACCCAAAATCAGGGTAAATTAAATTTAGATTTTTAATTTTATCTTATTTTTATTTTATTATTAAAATAATAAGAATCAGATCTGAACATATTCCAAGTTCTGATTGAGGTCAAGAGAAAAATTTTTGAAATATATGCCGATCTAATCAGATCTGACGAACCTGGACCGGGAAAATCAGGATTTTCCCTTCAACTGGTATCAGAGCCATGATTCTAAAATTCTGTTTAGATCTGATTTTTATATTTTATGTGTGTGAATTCCGCGTGAGAGAAAATAATTGATTTTCCATACTGTCACATGAGATGTGATCAGATCTAAAATACAGAAAATTTAAATTAAATGATTTGGATCTAAGAACATGAAGATATGCAATGACTAGTTCTAGAAATAGAATCAGTTTTTGCAAGTTCTTGAATTTAATCTGATAAAATCATATTTTTAATCTTCTTATTTACTATTTTCTGAATTATAAGTGTTACTAATTAACATCCTGATAAACAGCAAATAAAAAATTAATTTA
The DNA here is from genome assembly GCA_006176705.1 of Cocos nucifera. Classification (NCBI taxonomy): domain Eukaryota; kingdom Viridiplantae; phylum Streptophyta; class Magnoliopsida; order Arecales; family Arecaceae; genus Cocos; species Cocos nucifera. Next base: position 511,570 of record QRFJ01000326.1, read on the forward strand.
AATTTTAAATATCGTAGAGATATGATAGATGCATGACTAGACTAATTGTATAGAATTAGTTCTACATAATTGTCTAGATTAGAATTTATTTGATTAGATCAATTTAAATCTAATTTTTCAGATTATTATGTTTGATAATTTAGATCTGAAAATATGCATGAATTTGCATACATGAGATGTATGCAAAATAGCCTTGATTAGATCTAAATTAGTATGAGAATATGATATAGATCTATAACTGTTGTGTAGTATTGAATGTTTCCTGATTAAGGCGTTCCTGCCTTGGGCCCGTTCCGGTCATAAGAACGAAGAAGGGTTTAAAGGCCCTCTCTTCCCATTCGATGGGGTGTTCTTATGACGTGTAGGGGTGCTGCGTGTTCGTCCTTAATCAGAAACCCAAAACTTACTTTCTGCAAAACCCTAGATCCTGAAACCCTAGGATTTATTGTGCATATTTTGTTTATGAACCCAACTTAATTAAGAATTAAGTTTATGGAATATTAATTAGGTCTAAAATTGAGAATTTCAGATCTAAGACATATTCATAATACTGGGTTCGGGCTTGGGTAGCTCAATTAGGTCTAAGCGGTTGATCAAACCGAATCAAGAGTTGGTTAGATGGGATCAACAATGCTTAAATTGACCAGCCTAATAGGATTAAGTCTGGGTCAAGATCGAGTCACGATCAAGCAAGACCTAATTAGGCTCAGAGGTTAGAGTCTGGATTGTAGGCTAACCCAATTGGTTCTGACTCAACAATTTGGTGTCTAAGGTAAGTTTGGCACAGACGACCGACTGGTTTTTAATTGGAAGCTACTCGACCTGAATGCGTTCTTGTGCGAGTTAACGGCATATTCCTTCCACCGGTCTCACTTACCTGGCCATATCTGTTGACACAGTTCTGATCTGAGGTGGTCAATAATCCGAGCTGACCCATGCCACTAGGTTAGTCATAATTGTTATGACTAAGCCAAGTCTAGTTTAATGAGACCTGAATCAATTCTCCCTAAGAAAAGATTAAGTCCGAGGTCTTCCACCATTGTAGACGTGCGGGCCCTTCCCGGGGTTGATTGTTCTCGGCTGGATACAGTGGCTCAGTTGCACCGGGAAGACGCAACCATGTCTATTAGGCATTGGATGCTATGGGCTGGAGGATGAGTTGGGCTCAATATTCCGGATACGGTGAGAGACCCAATTAGGAACCCAGTCTATGCAAATGGTGGGTCTGACTTAACTAAGGAGTGGATCAATATTCCGGATACGGTGAGATTCATGAATTAGAGACCAAGTTTGGGTGCACCATGATTAGAGAATCATTGAACAAGAGTTGTTCACTCATTGGCTAACCCATCACCAATAACTGTTAGGTGAGGTGATGAGTCAGTTGGTGAGACCGCACCACCCACTAGAAATCATCAATCGCGGAGATTTTCGCATCTCTACAGAGGGAGTGTAGGGATCCGAGAAAATAGTGGGAGCTAATTTGTTTAAAAATAAAATCCCTAAACAAATTGGTCAAGTCAAAATTACAGTATCTAACTAGAATCTTTGACTCTCTACAGGAAAATGTCTGCGTCCAACCCACTGGCACGTATCCTAGACACACATAGACTGACTGGACCCAATTATAAAGATTGGCTCAGGAACTACAAAATTGTTTTGGGTTCAGAGAAGTTAACACATGTTTTGGACCAGGACCCTCCCACCTTACCAGCTCGTCCATCCACTGAACAGAGAGCGTCTCTGGAAAAATGGATTGACGAAGACAATAAGGCCAGATACTACATGTTGGGCTCGATGTCTGATGAGCTCCAGCGCCAACATGAAGATATCGGGACTGCTCGCCAAATGTTGGCTCACCTGCAGGAGATGTTTGGTGAACAGAGTCGCGCAGCCAAATATCAAGTCACGAAAATGACTTTTTAAGGCTAAGATGCGTGATGGGCAGTCAGTCCAAGATCACTGTCTGACAATGATCAAGGACATGGAAGAGCTTGAGAAGCTCGGTGTGAAGTTGGACTTGGATTTGCAGAACGATATTATTCTGCAATCCTTGACTGATGCATATGGGCAATTCATCATGAATTACCACATGCATAAACTTCAGAAATTCCTTGGCCGAGTTGATGAATATGCTGGTTACCGCTGAGCTTTCTATGAAAGGTTCTAAAGGCTCAGTTCTTGCTATGGAACGGACTTCTTCCAAAAGAAAGTCTTATGGAAAGAAAAAGAAGTCTGTGAAAAAGCAAAAGGTAGAAGGATCAAAGAAGAAGAAGGCAGAACCGAAGAAGAAGGTCGATGGCAAAGGAAAGTGTTTCCATTGCAACAGCGACGGCCATTGGAAGCGGAACTGCCCTACTTACCTGGCCACCCTGAAAGAACAAGAAGGAAGGTCCTTCTGGAGGTATGCTCGTTATTGAGTCTAACCTTACGGTTTCTTCTGCATCCAGTTGGGTGCTTGACTCTGGTTCTAGTGCTCATCTGTGCACTTCTATGCAGGGTCTTGAGGATAGCAGGAGGCTGAGGGATGGAGACATGATCCTACGCGTCGGTAATGGAGCAAGAGTTGCTGCAGTAGCCGTGGGAACATACCCTCTGCGATTACCATCTGGTTTAGACTTAGTTTTAAAAGACTGTTATTATGTGCCTGCAGCTAGCAGGAATTTGATTTCTGTTTCATGCTTAGCACAAGAAGGTTATGTGATCACCTTCTTTAAGGACCATTGTAACATTCTTTATGAAAGAAATAAAATTGCAAATGGTTTCCTTGTTAATGGTCTTTATCAGTTGCATATTGATGTACCTGTTTTAACTATCGAGCAAAACGTGAATGCCAAACGACCTAGGGATAGTCCAAACGACAGATATCTATGGCACCTGAGATTAGGTCATATAGCAGAAGATAGGATTAACAAATTGGAGAAAAATGGGCTATTGAGTCCATTGACTTTTGAGTCGTATCCAACTTGTGAATCTTGTCTTCAAGGCAAAATGACTAAACTCCCTTTTGTTGGACATGGGGAGAGGGCCACAGATCTCCTTGCCCTAGTACATACTGATGTGTGCGGCCCATTCGATGTGCCGGCTAGAGGCAATTTTGTCTACTTCATTACCTTTACCGATGATCTGTCTAGGTATGGGTATGTGTATCTTATGAGACATAAGTCTGAAGCCTTTTGAAAAGTTCAAAGAATTCAGACATGAAGTAGAAAAACAAACTGGAAAACCCATTAAGGTTCTTCGATCAGATCGAGGAGGTGAATACCTTAGCCGGGAATTCCTAGACTATCTTAAGGAAAATGGCATAGTCTCTCAATGGACTCCACCAGGAACACCTCAACTCAACGGGGTTTCAGAACGGAGAAATCGGACTCTATTGGATATGGTTCGATCCATGATGAGCTTCACAGACCTCCCAGATTTTCTTTGGGGACATTCATTATTAACTTCAATCTATTTACTGAATAGGGTTCCCTCTAAAACCGTTCCTACCACACCGTATGAGATATGGCACGGTAAGAAACCAAGTCTGAGTCATCTCAGAATTTGGGGTTGTCCGGCTTATGTCAAAAGACAACAAGCGGACAAGTTAGAGTTTAGGTCCTTTAGAGCTCGATTCATAGGATATCCTAAAGAGTCATTAGGATACTATTTCTACATTCCAGAAGACCACAATGTGATTGTGAGTCGACATGCCATATTTCTTGAAAAATAGTTTATTCAAGATAGTGGCATTGGAAAGCAGATTAAGCTTGATGAGAAAGTCTCACAAGCAGAAAGAGCTAAGGACCAAGTGGAACCAAATCAGGTTGAGCCAATAAGAACACTACCTCCTCCACCTCGTAGATCGGAAAGAGTTTCCCGTCCCCCTGAAAGATACTTAGGTATTATTTCAGAGGATGTAGAGGAAATGTTCCTCATAGGTAATGGTGCTCATGGTGATGATCCCAAAACCTACAACGAGGCGATATCAGATATCGACTCCGAGAAATGGCTTGAGGCAATGAAGTCAGAGAATCGACTCGATGCACTCAAACCAAGTCTGGACCTTGGTAGATCCACCAGAAGGTATAGTACCTATTGGGTGTAAATGGATCTTCAAGAGAAAGATTGGTGCAGATGGGAATGTGGAGACATTCAAGGCTAGACTGGTGGCAAAAGGTTATAGTCAACGTGAAGGCATTGACTATCAGGATACCTTTTCCCCGGTAGCTATGCTAAAATCCATCCGCACATTGCTTGCTGTTGCAGCCTATTTCGATTATGAAATATGGCAAATGGACGTGAAAACGGCATTCCTAAATGGATATCTTGAGGAAGATATCTATATGGAACAGCCGCTAGGTTTCACATCCAGTGATACTGATCACAAGGTTTGCAAGCTGCAAAGGTCCATATATGGACTTAAGCAAGCATCTCGGAGCTGGAACACTCGTTTCAATGATGTGATCAAAAAGTTTGGTTTCATCAAAAATGAAGAGGAACCATGTGTTTTCAAAAGGGTCAGTGGGAGCGCTGTTGTCTTCCTCGTATTGTACGTGGATGACATCCTCCTTATTGGGAATGATATTCCCATGTTGACATCAGTCAAGATGTGGTTGTCTAAGGAATTCTCCATGAAAGACCTAGGTGAAGCATCCTTTATTCTAGGAATTAAGGTCTATAGGGATAGACCGAATAGGATGCTAGGACTTTCACAGAAGATGTACATAGAGGAAGTACTAAAGAGGTTTAGTATGGAAAACTCTAAGAGGGGATTAATACCCTTCAGACATGGTATTCATCTTTCCAAGAAGATGTGCCCCAGCACACCTGAGGAAATAGAACGCATGAGCAAGATCCCTTATGCTTCTGCAATAGGGAGCCTCATGTATGCCATGCTATGTACACGACCTGATATAGCCCATGCTGTGAGTGTCACAAGCAGATATCAGTCAAATCCAGGTGAAGAACACTGGACTTCTGTGAAATGTATCCTTAAGTACTTGAGAAGAACTAAGGATATGATGTTGGTCTTTGGTAATGGAGAACTCCAAGTTCCAGGGATACACAGACTCGGACTTCATGTCCGATATAGATGATCGAAAGTCGACATCTGGAAGTCTGTTTGTGTGCAATGGTGGAGCTGTCAGAGTTCCAAGCAAACGGTGATATCATCTCATCCGCGATTACCTTGAGAAAGGTTACGTTGAGGTCAAGAGAGTCAACTCCACAGATAATGTGGCAGACCCACTTACAAAGCCGTTGGGCCAGCAGAAGATCGAAGCCCACCTTGAGAAGATGGGACTTAGACTTGTAGCCAATTGGCTTTAGGACAAGTGGGAGATTGTTAGATATATGTGCCCTAGAAGCCAGAATTGGCTGACACTTGTAATACACTTCTAGGGGCAAAATTGTAATTTTGACTATAATTAATGAAATGGGTTATTTTCTATCACACATGTGTATTTAGTGTCTGTGATACATCCTTTGAGTTAATGGTAATGATAATTCATATTTTCAAGAGTTGAAAATTTAAGACATGAATAATCATTATTAACTCATAAACAGCTCCCGACCATAGGATCATCACGAGGATGGTGATTGATCCGGAAGGTTGGTGTACGATCGCTTCTCTTTAGTAGATGAGTCTTGAGTCTACGGTGTGGAGACACCGGAGCGAGAGTACAGGTACTCGTTAGAGAACGAGGGCACTGAGCGTGACCACCTCGAGTAGTCATTAGGGAAGTCTACCTTCTCGTCAATGACTGACTCGATGCTGCAGTAGTGTGTCTGGTTCTTTGACCTGAGATGCATCGGCAGTTCACCTTGAGGGTGTTATAGTTTGACTACACCATTACTCGGTCTCCTAGCCATATGGAACCCTGAGGTGTATGTTGGCTATAGCATGTTCATTGTAGGAACTGGATTGCATCAAGATGGGATCTATCTACCTCGGTGGTAGAGGAGTAGCCCTATGATGATCATGAGAATCAAGTCCAGAAATCCATGGCCATGGTAGAGTGAAATAATAGAAAGAGTTTCTATTTAGATTTTCACATTGGACTCGAATCGAATGATTACATCATATGACAGAGACTAGGGTTTGACGAGTTCACCTTAACCCTAATCTGATCGGGGCTCAAGATAGAAGAACTGAATCACACAGGTAGCTGCACCAAGAGGTTCGCATTCAGCTCTGATGGGTTGCCACCATATACTGCTAGGTGTCACTGGTGGATTTTGGGAGCAATTAGAATGATTTAGATGATCGATCATTCTAGCTGTTCGAATCAGAAGAGTTCTGATCCATCGAAAGGAGTTTCGATGATGTCTATGATAGAGATCATGACATATCCCATTACCATACAGAACTGAACCTAACTGGGTCACACAAACAAGGGTTTGAATCTGGTGATCATCAATTGAACTGATCTAGTTCAATTGATCTGAATGAGATTCAATTAGGTTCAAGGAAATCGTGCTAGCACTCGATTGAACCTAACGTTCTTCTTTTACTATCATAAATAAGTTGTCCTGACTGAGCCAAAGGAGTTTGTGCTCAATCAGAGGCCTTCATATGGTCTGACTGGAGGTTGTCCAAGTCAGAATAGGTTGTCTTATTTGTAAGACATTACCTGCCATTTTTGGTCACCTGCCATTTCTTGTTCTTTGACTTTGGTCAAAAGTCTACCTTTGACTGGTCAAACGTTGACCATTGACCCTTTGACTTTTGACCACATGTCATGCACCTATTGGAGAGCTGGTGGGGGCTTGTCCCCCTGCCAGAACCTGGCAAGGAGAAGGGCGCACGCCAAGGGTGGCGTGAGCCCAAGTAGGAGGCGCCTAGGAGTCCTTGTTGGACAAGGACTCCACCTCCCTTTAGGATTCCAATCAGAGTTCTACTAAGAATCCAGTTTGACTGGTCTTAGGCGCCCTCTAAGGAGGAATCCAGGGGTCTCTATTCCAACCAATCAGATTTAGATCTGATTTCACAAAGGGTTGTGATTGGTTGAGAGGAAGAGGAGTTGGATCACAAGCTTAGGTCTATAAATAAGACCCTGCGCCCAACCCTAATTCCAAAAAGTCTTATTGAAAGAGATTTCCCACGTCCAAGGCTGCCTCTCCCCTCCTTCTCCACGCCATACTCTCTTCTCCCCTTGCTCTCCACGTCCAAAAGTGTTTTGGACTTAGTTTGGTGCGATTCAGATCAAGGAAAGGCGATCAAAAGCAAGAAGGCTGCGCTGCTGCAAAAGGACGACTGCAGATCTTCAAAAGAGTTTTGAAGATCCTCCAGATCAGATCCAGATCTGATTTTTGGAGGTGTGATAGAGAAGAAGAGGATCTCCAGATCCAACCCGAGTGGATACCGGTAGAGGCCAGGCGCTTGCGTGGCTAAGATCCAGAACCTTCCGCTGCAATCAGGATCATCTACAGGGTAATAGGATTACCCAAATCAGGTAAATTAAATTAGATTTAATTTATCTTATTTTATTTTATTTATTAAAATAATAAGAATCAGATCTGAAACATATCAAGATCTGATTGAGGTCAAGAGAAAATTTTTGAAATATATCTCTTGATCTAATCAGATCTGGACGAACCTGGACCGAGAAATCAGGATTTCCCTTCAGGGCAGTCGATCCAAGATAATTGTTTGATGATGATCAAGGACTTAGAAGAGCTTAAGAAGCTCGGTGTCAAGTTAGATCAGAATCTACAGACTGACATAATTCTACAGCCCTTGATTGATGCATATGGGCAGCTCATTATGAACTACCATATACATAAACTTTAGAATACTTTGGTTGAGCTCATGAATATGCTGGTTACTACTGAGCTTTCTATGAAAAGTTCTAAAGGCTCAGTACTTGCTATGGAGCATACTTCTTCCAAGAGAAAGACTTTTAAAAAGATGAAGAAGTCCATGAAGAGGTAGAAGGTGGATGGTGGGAAGAAGAAGAAGGCAGAGCCGAAGAAGAAGACCACTGACAAAGAAAAATATTTTTATTACAACACTGATAGCCATTGGAAGCAAAACTATCCTCTTTACCTGGCCAACTTGAAGAATAAGAAGGAGGCAGGTCCTTCTGGAGGTATGCTTATTATAAAATCTAATCTTATGATTTCTTCTGCATCCAATTGGGTGCTTGACTCTAATTCTAGTGCTCACTTATGCACTTCTATGTAGGATCTTGAGGATAGCAGGAGGCTGAGGGATGGTGAGATAATCCTACATGTCGGGAATGGAGCAAGAGTTGCTGCTATGGCCATGAAAATCTACCCTCTACGATTACTGTCAGTATTAGACTTAGTACTTAGGGACTACTTTTATGTGCCTGCAGCAAGCAGAAATTTAATTTCTATTTCATGTTTAGCATAGGAAGGCTATGTAATTAGTTTTCTTAAGGATCATTATAATATTCTTTATTAAAGAAATAAAATTATAAGTGGTTTTCTTATAAATGGTCTCTATTAATTACATATTGATGTTTCTATTTTTAATATCAAGCAAAATGTGAATGCCATAGGATCAAAGTGACCTAGGTATAGTCTAAATGATAGATATCTTTGGCACCTTAGGCTAGGTCATATAGCAAAAGACAGGATTAACAAATTAGAGAAATTCAGACTATTGAGTCCATTGACTTCCGAGTTATATCTGATTTGTAAATCATGCCTTCATGGCAAAATGACCAAACTTCCTTTTATGGGACATGAGGAAAGAGTCACATGTTAGATATGTGTGCCCTAGAAGCTAGAACTGGCTGACACTTGTAATACACTTCTAAGGGCAAAATTATAATTTTGACTATAAAAAATAAAATAGATTTTTTTCTATCACATAAGTGTATTTAGTATTTATGATACATCCCTTTAGTTAATGGTAATGATAATTCATATTTTCAAGAGTTGAAAATTTAAGACATGAATTTTCATTTATTAACTTATAAAATGCTCTTGACCGTAGGATTATCATGAGGATGGTGATTGATCTGGAAGGTTAGTGTACAATCGCTTCTTTGTAGTAGATGAGTCTTGAGTCTATGGTGTAAAGACATCAGAGCGAAAGTATAGATACTCGTTAGAGAATGAGGGCACTGAGCGTGACCACCTCGAGTAGTCATAAGAAAGTCTACCTTCTCGTCGATGACTGACTCGATGCTGCAGTGGTGTGTCTGGTTCTTTGACCTGAGGTGCATCGGTAGTTCACCTTGAGGGTGTTATAGTTTGACTACACCATGACTCGGTCTCCTAGCCATTCGGAACCCTGAGGTGTATGTTGGCTATAGCATGTTCATTGTAGGAATTGGATTGCACCAAGATGGAATCTATCTACCTCGGTGGATGAGGAGCGGCCCTATGATAATCATGAGAATCAAGTCCATAAGCCCATGGCCATGGCAGAATGTGAAATAATAGAAAGAGTTTCTATTAAGATTTTCACATCGGACTTGAATCGAATGATTAAATCATATGATAGAAATTAGGGTTTGACGAGTTCACCTTAACCCTAATCTGATCGGGGCTCAAGATAGAAGAACTTAATCACACAAGTAGCTACACCGAGAGGTTCATTTTCAATTTTGATGGGTTGCCACCATATGCTGCTAGGTGTCACTGATGGATTTTGGGAGCAACTAGAATGATTTTGATGATCGATCATTCTAGTTGTCTGAATCAAAAAGGTTCTAATCTATCGAAAGGAGTTTTGATGATGTCGATGATGGAGATCATAACATATCCCATTACCATACAGAACTAAACCTAATTGGGTCATACAAACAAGGGTTCGGATCTAAAAATCATCAATTGGACTAACCCAGTTTAGTTGATTTGAATAAGATTCAATTAGGTTCAAGAAAATCGTGCTAGCACACGATTGAGCCTAACATTCTCCTTTTTCTATCATAAAAGTTGTCTCGACTGAGCCAAATGAGTTTATGCTCCCTTCGGTACCTTTATCGGGTTTGACTGGAGCTTGTCCAAGTCAAAAAAGGATTGTCTTAATTTATGAGATAAATTTAAGACCACACTTGCCATTTTTCGTCACCTGCTAACTCTTGTACTTTGACTTGGTCAAACATTGACCTTTGACCCTTGGACATCTGCCCATGTGTCACGCACTTATTGGAGAGTAGATAGGGGCTTGTCCCCTCTCTAGAAATTAGAAAGAAAGGGGGTGCACGCCTAGGATGACATGCACCCATGGATAGGGATGCTGGAGTCCCATAGGGATGGGACTCCAGGTTGCTTGTTGGATTCAAACTAGGTGACCCTCGCCTATAGACTTTGACCAATCTTAGGCACCACCTTAGGATGAATCCGTGGGTCTCTTATCCCACCAATCAAATTTAGATCTAATTGAATGAAGCAATGTGATTGGTTGGGGTGATGCAGCACTGCATGGCGCAGCAGAGTCTATAAATAGACCCTGTCTATGCCCAACTTTTAAAAAAACTTCTCTCCTAGCCACACCCCAAGGCTGCCCCTCTCCCTTCTCCATGCCACCATCTGGCCCTCTCTCTCCTCCCCACACCCAAGAATGTTGGGTTCTTCAGATTAGTGCGAGTCAGGCAAGAAATGGCTGACGAAAAAGGAAGAAGGCAGCACTATTGTAGAGACAACAGACGATCTTTAGAAGGTGTTTTGAAGATCCTCCAAATCAAATCCAGATCTGATTTTTGAAGAAACAAAAGAGAAGGAGAAGATCTCTAGATCCAGCCTAAGTGGATGTTGGTAGAGGCTAGGCGCTTGCATGGCTAGATCCAGAACCTCAGAGCTTCCATAGGATCATCAACGAGTAATCAGATTACCTAGGATCAAGGTAAAATTAATTTAGTTTTAATTTAATTTAATTTTTCTTATTTATCAGATGCTAATATCATATCTGAAAAGTATCAGATCTGATCTAGATCTGAGAGAAGAATTTTTGAATTATGCCTCTCGATCCAATCAGATCTAAACGAACCTGACTCAAAAAATTCAGGATTCTCCTTCACCACAGACCTGCTTGCCCTAGTACATACTGATGTATGCAGTCCATTTAATGTGCCAGTCAGGAGCAATTACATCTACTTCATTACTTTTATCGGTGATTTATCTCGATATGGATATGTGTATTTGATGCGATACAAGTCTAAAGCTTTCAAAAAGTTCAAGGAATTCAGACTTAAAGTAGAAAAACAAATAGAAAAATCCATTAAGATTATTTGATCAGATCGAGAAGGCAAATACCTTAATCAAAAATTTGTAGACTATCTAAAGAATAATGGCATAGTCTCTCGATGGACTCCACCTAGAATGCCTCAACTCAATAGAATTTTAGAACAAAAAAATCGGATCCTATTAGATATGGTTCGATCCATGATGAGCTTCATAAATCTTTCTGAGTTTCTTTGGGAATATAATCTGTTGACTACTATATATTTACTAAATAGAATTTCATCTAAAACTGTTCCTACCATACCGTATGAGATATGGTGGTAAGAAACCAAGTCTGAGTCATCTCAGAATTTAGGATTGTCTGACCCATGTCAAGAGAGAATAGGTGGATAAATTAGAGTCTAGATCCTTTAGAGCTCAATTTATTGGATATCTTAAAGAATCATTAGAATATTTTTTCTATCTCCTGAAAGATCATAATGTGATTGTGAGTCGATATGCCATCTTTTTTGAAAAATAGTTTATTCAAGATGGTAGCATCGGAAGATAGATTAGGCTCGAGGAGAAAGTTTTTCAAGAGCCACAAGCCAAGAAACCTATGGAACCCAATCAAATTGAGCTAGTCCAATCACTACCTAGTCCACCTCATAGATTAGAAAGAATTTTCCATCCCCATGAAAGGTACTTAGGTACTATTTTAGAGGACGTAGAGAAAATGTTCCTCATAGAAAAAGGGGTTCATGGTGATGATCCCAAAACCTATGACAAGATGATATTAGCTATCGACTCCGAGAAATGGTTAGAGGCAATGAAGTTAGAGATTGACTTAATGCGCTCGAACCAAGTCTAGACCTTGGTAGATCCATCTGAAGGTATAGTACCTATTAGATGTAAATAGATCTTCAAGAGAAAGATAGGTGCCGATAGAAATGTAGAGACATTCAAAGCAAGGCTCGTAGCGAAAGGATATAGTCACGCAAAGACATTAACTATCAGGATAGTTTTTCGCCGATAGCCATGCTCAAATCCATCGGCACATTGCTTGCTGTTGCAACCTATTTTGATTATGAAATATGGCAAATGGATATAAAAATAACATTCTTAAATGGATATCTTCAAGAAGATATCTATATGGAACAATCGCTGGATTTCACATCCAGTGATACTGATCACAAGATCTACAAGCTGGAAAGGTCCATATATGGACTTAAGCAAGCATCTCGGAGCTAGAATGCTCGTTTCAATGATGTGATCAAATCATTTGGATTCATCAAGAATGAGGAGTCCTATGTTTTCAAAAAGATCAATGAGAGCGCTATTATCTTTTTCATACTGTACGTGGATGAGATCCTCCTTATTGAGAATGATATTCCCACGTTGACCATAGTCAAAATATGGTTGTCTAAAGAATTCTTCATGAAAGACCTAGGAGAGACATCCTTTATTCTAGAAATTAAGGTCTATAGAGATAAACCAAATAGGATGCTGGGTCTCTCATAGAAGATGTACATAGAGGAGGTGCTAAAGAGGTTTAGCATGGAAAACTCTAAGAGGAGATTGGCGCCCTTCAAATATGAAGTTCATCTCTACAAGAAGATGTGTCCCAACACACCTGAGGAGATTGAACGCATGAGCAAGATCCCTTATGCTTCAGCAATAGGGAGCCTCATGTATGCCATGCTATGTACATGACCTGATATTGCCCATGTTGTGAGTGTCACGAGCAAGTATCACTCGAATCCAGACGAAGAGCACTGGACTTCTATAAAATGTATCCTTAAGTACTTAAAAAGGACTAAGGATATATTTCTAGTCTTTGGTAATGGAGAACTCCAGGGGTATACAAACTCAAATTTTATGTTTAATATAGATAATCGAAAGTCGACATCTAGAAGTCTATTTATTTGTAATGATGGTGCTGTCAGCAGAAAAAGTTTTAAGCAAATGGTGATAGCAGATTTCATCATGGAAGAAGAGTACATTGCTGTGTCGGAAGCTGCAAAGAAGGCATTTTGGTACAAAAAGTTCATCATAGAGCTTGGAGTGATGGCATTAGATGCCATCCCTCTGTACTATAATAACAACGGTGCCATAGCCCTAGCTAAGAAGCCAAGGTCTCATAAAAAATTTAAGCACATTGAGCGGCGATACCACCTCATCCGTGATTACCTCGAGAAGAGATATGTCGAGGTCAAGAGAGTTGACATTGCAGATAATATGGTTGACCCACTGATAAAGCCATTGAGCTAGCAAAAGATCGAAGACCACCTTGAGAAGATGGGACCTAGATTTATAGCCAATTGGCTTTAGGTCAAGTGGAAGTTTGTTAGATGTGTGCTCTAGAAGCTAGATTGGCTGTCACTTGTAATATATTTTTAAGGATAATTTTATAATTTGATTATAAATTAATAAATAAGTTATTTTTCTATCACAGTGTGTATTTAAAAGTGTCTATGATACATCCTTTGAGTTAATGATAATGATAATTCATATTTTCAAGAGTTGAAAATTTAAGACATAAATTTTTATAATTAACTCATAAAATGCTCCCGATCGTAGGATCATCATGAGGATCGTGATCGATCGGAAAGATTGGTGTATGATTGCTTTCTTAGGATAGATGTGTCTTAAGTCTATGATGTGGAGACATTGAAGTGAGAGTATAGGTACTTGTTAGAGAACGAGGGCACTGAGCATGATCATCTCGAGTAGTCATAAGAAAGTCTACCTTCTCATCAATGACTGACTCAATGCTGCAGTGGTGTGTATGGTTCTTTGACTTAAGGTGCATAGTAGTTCACCTTGAGGGTGTTATAGTTTGACTACATTATAACTTGATCTCTTAGCCATTCGAAATCCTGAGGTGTATGTTGGCTATAGCATGTTCATTATAGGAATTAGATTGCACCAATAAGGGGATCAATCTACCTCGGTAGATGAGGAATAGCCCTATGATAATCATGAGATGGAGTCTTTAAGCACATGGCCATGGCAGAGTGAAGATGATAGAAAGAGTTTCTATTAAGGTTTCACATTGGACTCGAATCAAATGATTAATTCATATGATGGATATTGGGTTTGACGAGTTCACCTTAACACTAATCCTATTGGAGCATAAGATAGAAGAACCCAATGACATAGGTAACTACATCAAGAGGTTTGCTTTCAATTCTGATAGGTTGCCACCATATTTTGCTAGGTGTCACTGGTGGATTTTGGGAGCAATTAGAATGATTTTGATGATCAATCATTCTAATTGTATGAATCATAAATGTTATGGTCCATCGAAAGGTATTTCGATGATGTCGATGATGGAGATCGTGACATATCTCATTACCATATAGAATTGAACCTAACTGGGTTACACAATAACGTTTGGGTTTGGATATCATCAATTGAGCTAACCCAGTTCGATTGATTTGGATTAGATCCAATTAAGTTCAAGGTAATCATGCTAGCACACGATTGAGCCTAACTTTCTCCTTCTAAAATCTTTCTGATTCATCGCAATCGAGTCAAATTTTATTTTACTCATTCTTGTATTTTGAATGGATTTATTTTTATTTTACTAGAACAAGTCTAGGTCAGACTAATTGTAGAAATTTAATCCATTCACAGTCAAATTTGACTAGAGTCAAAAGTTGACCTATTTGAGAGAATTGAAAATCACCTGATTAGATGCTTTTAGAAAATTTTTTAGAAATCATTTTGATTTGATTTTTAGATATGTGATAGAACACAAATTATGTATTGGGCGTACCAAATTTTGTGATTTTTAGAGGTGTCTAGATTGATTTATGATAGAGTTTGATTTGGATCAAACTCTTGAGGGAAGAGTCCTAGGCGTAGTGGACTCTTCCTTATCTACGCATGCCGCCACCTTCTAGATTGATTTTTGACATCAAAATCAAATGGGATCAGAGGATTTTCATAGAGATCAGGTCCAAGAGTCCCAATGGCCAAAAAAATAATGATTTTGGTCAAAAAGGGACTCTAACTTGGTGCTATGCTTTTGTATAAGAACCCATGCACCAAGGCTCTTCACGTAGAAATATTTTTCATACCCAAAGGCTATCATTCTAGATATCCCACACCCCCTCTATCCTCTCTCTCCCTCTCTTCTACGTGCCTGAAAAGTTAGGCACAACTCTGAGAAGAAGATCCAATCAAATTTGTGAAGAGTTCAACATCTATGCGATGGTGTTCGTGAGACGGACATGCTGTCTTCAGAATTTTTTTTGAAGAACTTCCATATCATATTCAGAACTGATCTTTGGTGAAAAGATTTACGAGAAGAAGACATCTAGATCCTTTCCAAGTGAATACTGGTAGAGACTAGGCGCGTGCATGGCTCCTTCCAGAACCTCAGAAAATATCAGGATCATCATAGGGTAATCAGATTACCTAAATAAGGTATGAAATTAAATCTAATTTAATTTTTATTTTAATTTTTAATATCAGATCACAATGATCAAATTTAAGAACTCTTAGATCTGATTAGATCATTTAAATTTTTTTTTAAAAAAATTCATCTTAGATCTGCTCCGATCTGCATGATTCTACGATAGAAAATAGGATTTTTCCTTCAGAAGTGACCATCTAGCAACGGTACTTGAAGGCCGGATAAGTCAAATGTGCAGAACAATATTCTTTGAATCTACATAGATGTAGTTTTCATATAATTCATATCCTTAACCAAAATGCTTGTAGGACACCTCAGAGTATAATTGTCAACTCTGATTTGGCTATCCATATTGTATTTCAAAATACCAAATCCATCTCATGGATTATCCTAGCCAAAATTTTGTAATATTGAAATACAACAATACATTCTTCTCCAACTCTTAGAGTGGTCAATTTCATCTTGATCACACACCAACTTCATAAGTACTTAACTATGCCTAGAAGCCTTTCATTACTAAATTAGAAATTCAGTTAGTCCAGTACCAAAGCATAGTGAGTTGCTTGTAAGCCACTAAGGTAATCTCAGGTCTAAGGGATTCTTATACCTATATCCCATCAGAGACATTCTCGATAGCAAAATGCTTTGAAGTTGGTCATGTTCAGTGATAATGTACCCTTATATCTCATCTGTATGCCATACCAGTATCACCATACTTCTTGATTAAGAGGATAACTAACCTATATAGCATACAACGATCTATGCTCAATAGATGTTGTCATCCTTATTAATAGTCTATCATTTGGTCGTAAATAATTTTAAGGACTAATCGATAAATTCTTTCTTTATCGAACCTAAATAGTCCTAAAAACTTCATCACAACAATGGAGTTCGTAAGAAGATTAAAAACTTATGATGAAAAATATCAAAAATATATTTTATTAATTAATAAATTAATTATAATTATAATATAGCTCAACCGTCAATAGACTGATGATTGGTTTTGGGACATATTTTCCAATAAGAAGGATCTCATCATGATGGGGGGACAAAGAGAGAGGCCCTTTCAACGGTCCTTTTATGCCTCAATGATCTTATTAAAAATAGGAGGAGAACCTTGTCCTAACCAAAAAAAAGCCAACCCCATTAGGAATGGGAGGAGGACCTCATCCTAATGGGGGGCAAGGGGAGAGGCCTTTTCAATCACCCTTTTGTGCTCTAGTGATCTTGTTAGGAATAGGAAGAGAACCTCATCATAACAAAAAAAAAGCCAACCCCATCAGAAATAGAAGAAGGACCTTATCTTGACAGGGGGACAAGAAAAGAGGTCTTTTCAATGATCCTTTTATGCTCCAATGATCTTTTTAGGGACAGAAGAAGGATCTCATCCTAACAAAGGTAAAGGCTAACTATATCAGAAATAGGAGGAGGATCTCATCCTGACATAGGTTAAAGGAGAGAGGCCCACTCAATGGTCCTTTCATGCTCTAATGCTCTTGTTAGAAATAGGAGAAAAATCTCATCCTAATAAGAGAAAATATCAAATATATCAAGAACAGAAGGAGAACCTCATCCTGACATAAAAAATAACCTTTAAATATTCAGGAAGGGAGGATGACTTCGTCCAAGCAAAAGTCATGATCAACCACAATCAGAATTAGGAAACCTCATCCAGATACAAAAGATGTGAAGACCCAATTATACAAATAAAAAAAAAAAAAACTACCCAAGGACCATCATCTACAATCAAAGGGTACATATATTGCGACGAACTACAACCATTATCGAAGGGCAGCTTTACAATCACGAACAACAAAAAAAGAAGAAAGTGAAAAACTACAGAAGCATAAGACTGAGATGATGCAATCGAAAAGTAGTGTTTCATTAAAATAAAAGTTTGATACATGAAAAGGTTCGTAAGGCCAATTACAAAAAAAAAAAAAAAAAAAAGGAAAAAAAGAGAAAAAGAAGCCAAAGTCCTACTCAAAGTTGGATTTTAGGCTACCAGCTCTAGCCATTACAAGAAAGAGTTTCAGGCTTTCTTTTTGTTCTTCAAGCCACTTCCTCATCGCCAAGCTCTCCCTCAACATGCTCTCCTATCTATGCGATTCTTTCTCTATCTCTCTCAACCTCTTTCTAAGAATCATCAATTCGGCCTCTACATCCTTGATAGCATCTTCTTGATAAACAATCTAGATCCTCAGCGGCTGCAGCTTGATTTTCTCATTTTCATATGACGTAGATAAGTCTTCCATGGTCCTTCATAGGGAGAGGAGTTTGTCCAATTTTCTGTTCGAATGGACTTCAGTCCTCTTCGCCAGCAGTTTCTAAAGTTGCATTACTTCGACGTTCGATGCTCTAAGCTTCTTTCTATAGTCGTCGATCTGCTCACACCAACCAATCCAATTTGAGTTATATGCTCTCTCAGCATCTGATAGTTGCTATTAGAGATCGAAAAATCTCTTAGACCAGTCCTAACCATACTCCTCCTGACTGGTATACCAAGCCGAGCTCCCCTCTAGCAATCAAATCTTTTCCTTAGATGCCTTGAGCTTGACTTCCAGAGAGCTGATTTTCATGATCAGGGCCTAAGACTTCTCACTGGCGCACTTCTTAGCTTCCTCGAGTTCCTCGTTTAGATGGTTTTTGTTAGCAGTATATTTCCTAAAGAACTGGTTGGAAGATTGGCGGAGATGATTGATTTCGATGGAAGTCTCAGTGTAATTCTTCTTTGACTTCTTAAGTTCCCCCTCTATTTTTTCTACTTTCCTCCTAAGGTGATGAACTTCTTTCTTCAACCTTCTAATGGTAGCCTTTAAAGGTATACCTTAAGGTAAAGAGTCGGCTTCAATAAGGGACTGCACTAAATACATGAAAAAATTACAACACATGTACTATTAAAGGAAAAAGCTTTACTTTCATTAATCAAATATTTTTGAAGTACAAAAAAAAGAAGAAAAATAAAAAGCAAAGTACAAAAACAAGAGGCCTCAGATCTTTGGTGGAATAGCAGAGGAATTTGATGCAATCGGTTCTTCGGTGGTGGGAGGGATAGTTGTAGCAGGAGAAGTAGCAGATGATGGCTCGACTGTAGCAGCAGTGGAAGACCCAGCCTCATCATCAGAAGCTCCTTCATCCAGAAAGCTAAGGTCAAGCTGAGGAAATTTATCGATCACATTCTTCTGGCAGAGTTTAAACCCTTTGATGAAGGATAGCTGGACAAACTCGATCTTTATGTCCCTCATTTCAGTAGAAATCTTGAACTCCTCCACATCCTGGACCTTGGCCTCTGCAATTTGGTTTGAAGTTCACTACTCCTTCTCTACCTTTTCGGCCTCCATCTTTCTCCTCTTCTCAACCTTGAAGACTAGCTCCTCATTTGCCCTCACCGAAGCTTGTTCGGAATCTTGTGCAATCTACTAGAGGCCTTCAATCTCAGCTAATCTCTCCTTGAGGAGGTGATCGACCTCGGCTTTCTCTTCAAGGAGGCGTGTGACTTCGGCTTGATGATCTTTTTCAACTCTCATGGCCTCCGACTTCATACAGTTCATCACCTTGATATTGGCGATCAACTAGTGTCCTATCTATAAAAATGATCAAGTGACTTGTGTAAACGAAGAGGCAATGGATAAGCTAATGAAGAAACAAAAGGAAAGAGAGACAGGTTGACTTACCTCAAGGAAGGACCCTAGAGAATCCCAGGTGCACTACTTGGGGTCGGCTTCAATAATCCTATCTATGACCTCGAGCAGGGTACACCCATCGACCAGCTTCTTGATGATGTCTTTATTATTGAAGGAGTTCTCCCCTGGGTCCTCATTGGAACTATTGGATCCCGTGGTGGCGGCCTACATTGGACCTTCACGACGGCTAATTTCTTCTTCTCCTTCTTCTTCTCCACCTCCATCTCCCTCTCAATACGGGTCTTTGAAGTGTGGACTTTGGTCGGGGGGCTTGAGGAGGTCGGAAGAGCTGTGGCCATGATTTTGGAGGTGGCGGTAGCATTGGCAGGTGCGGCAGAGCAAGAGGCACCAACCTTCTTTTAGGAAACATGCAGGGTTTCATGCATAGATTTCAAAATTTTTTTAAAATTAAAGCAGCAAAAAATATAGATTAAATAGTTTAACCTATAATATACATGTAATTAGATTATAAAACCCTACATCAAGGATCTATAATATGTCATGATGTAAATATAAATCTAAAACTAAATTAATCACAAGTGGTATTGATCATATCAATACCTAGATCTAAAACAATTCTAGATCTAACCCTAGATCATATCTAGGTTACCATGAGATCAGATCTCTTATCTTTGCATGGGTTGAGAACTTCATGGTTGATTTTCATTATTACTTTTAGAGCTGCACATGCATCCGGCCTCTACAGGTGATCCACACGAACTTGCAACATAGATCGAAGGTTCGTCGAATGAAGATCCACTCGAAGTGCTAGCTTCACGCGGATCTCTCCTGATGGTTAATCAAAGACATATTCTCTGGATCTCTTGGACACTCCAAGAGATGAAGAATATGAGAAGAATTAAGGAAGAAATTCAATCCTTAGATCTCCTAAAAATCAAAAAATAAAAATAAAAAAATAAATCCTAAGAGAAGATAAATCTTCTCCTTAAGGACATCAATAATTGATATCCTGAAAACATCTCTATGTTAGGACAAAAGGATACCTTCTCCTCTAGAATTTTTTCTAAGTATTCAGATCTTATATTTTTTATTTTTATTATATAAAATTTTTACAAGAAATTAGAGAAGAAGGGTTCTTAAAGAAATCCTAAGAGAAGACATTCTTCTCTTCTTCTTCTCTCATTAGGACATGATCAGATCATGTCCAAAGATGATCACTATGCTCCAACACATTGAAGCATGATCCCCATGCCATCTCACTTTCTCTCTTAAATTTTTATCACATAAAAATCCTAAAGAATAAACAAGAGGAAAAATACATAAAAGAAAAATAAAGAGAAGACAATCTTCTCTTACCTTGTTTTTTCAAGACATCAACCTTTGATGTCTTAATTGAAGACTCTTCTCCAAGAATCTTGGCATCCCAAAACCACCATGCCTTCTCCTCTTTTTCCTCTAGTTTTCCATAAATTTTTTGGGATTTATCACATCCTCAAAGGGCCTTGAAAAGTGGCATGGTTAACAACCAAGGACTAGGTCAAAGATTAGTCTTAGAAGGACTCTTAGTGGCCTCAAACTTTTGGATGCCACCCCCATTTTTTTTTCAATGTGGGAAGCCAGAAAATCATGCATAAAATGATGGGGAGAGTGCACAAAAAAATAAGGGAGGAGAGGAAAAAAATACATAAAGGAAGAGGTAGAGTTTTGGAATAGTAGGACTCTATCAAATAGAATCCTTGGCAAAACTAATTGCCATCTTTGACCAAGTCAAAAAAATATTCCAAATAACCAATTTATGTGGGGCATGGAGAAGCTCTTATGTGTGGGAATATTTCATGTAAACATTAGAAAAAAATGGATGGATGTGGGCTTTCATAGGCACAAGAGAAATAGAGAGAGTCCCAGTCCAATTTGGACTCCGCTTGTTTTACTAAGTCAAAATAAGTTTGAACCCAATTTAAATTCTATTTAAATTAGATTAAATGTAACCCAATTAAGAATGATCCTATTCTAGCTAGTAGCCTAATTAAATCACATTAAATCAAGATTTAAATCTGATTTGAATCCTAAATCAATTAGGTGCACCCACATCCTAGTCAAACAAGGAATTATTCTTTGTTGCAATTAGCTTATGGAATAAACCAACTAGACTTAATCTAATTAAGTTAAAACTAATTTTAATTATAATTCAATTAGACTTGATCTCAGCCTGATTGCTCAATTAAATTAAGCCAATTAGCAATTCAATTGCTAATCAATCATCCTACGACACTTGCATTTGGTCGAACGTCAATCGTATTGATGGATTGACCTTAAAATGGTTCTCAATCATCAATTAACCATTTGATCAGGTTACAAGCTCTAATATATGTGACCCCATAGGTTCAAACCTAAGTCGATAGTATAGAAATCAATTTTTGTACCAATCAAAGTTATCATCTAGCAATAATTCCCGATGTCTGGATAGGTCGAACGTATGCAAAGCAACATTCTTAGAACCCTGGCCCTTGGTTACTATATAATTCATCCCTATGACCAATAATAATCAAAATGACTTTGAGTATGCTGTCAAATACTCATACAAGTCATCTCTATTATGTCTCAAAATTTTAAAAATCTCATGACACCTCACGAGGATTATCCAAGCTTAGGTTTTGCTAAATTGAAACACAACAAGACATTCTCTTCCTAAAGCTAATTAGGAGTGGTCAATACCATCTTGACTCATAAACTGACATCACAAGTGCTTGACTGTACCTAAAAATCTTTCAAACTTATATTAGAAATATAGACAGTCTAGCACCAAAGTATAGTGAGTTGCTTGCAAGTCACCGTGGTGATCTCAGATCGGAGGAATACTTATATCCATTGGCCTTAGCTAGCTACTCTTGATAGTAAAGTGCTACATTGGTCATGTTCAGTGCAAATATACTTCTATATCTCATCTAGATGCCATACCAGTATCTCCACACCACTTAGTTATGAGAGAAACCAACATATATGGCATACAGTGACATACACTCTATAAGTTATCGTCCTTGTTAATAACTTATCATTTGATCATGAATAATTTAAGAACAATCCAATAAATCCTTCTTTATCGATTGATTGTGGTTCTAAGAATTTCATCATAATTTAAAAGTTCATTTAAAAAAGATAGAACTTTTATGATGAATCAGCCAAATAACTATTATTATTAGATAATTCATATACTAATTTCAATCATCTACCACTTAGATGATTGGCTTTAGGATGCATTTCGTAATAATTTCTACTTGGACTAAAGCCAATCAGAATGATATCAAAAATCTTGTCTTCCACATGAGTTCATAGAACTCCTTAGTTTCGAGGTCTTAGCAAATGGGTTAGTCAACTTCTTCTTTTACATCAATCTTCTAAAGATCGACGTCACCCAATTCTAATATCTAATGTGAAAGCGATGTAGAATATTCTGGTCCTTGGGTTCTTTAGCCTGAGCTATGGCTCTAGTGCTATGATAGGACCGGGCCATTAGTGGAAGGTGCCACTCTCAACTAGCTAATGAACCTCAGCAACTGCGCAGCTCATATGGCAGCATCATATGCCACGATATACTCTACATCACTAACTAAATAGGCTAAAGTATACTGCTTGGAACCTTTCCAGTAGATTGCTCTTATAATTAGGGTATGACTCGACATTCTCTTGTTGTCATCTTATTTTGATTGAAATTAAAACATCCATATATTTTAAGTCAGTACTTCCATATTTGAGTCACTGAACCTTAGTATTTTTTAAATACTTAAGGATTGTCTATATAATCTTTCAGTGGCTCTCATTTGGATCAAACTAGTATCTAGTCACTATCTCTAATGAGTATACCATATCTGATCTCGTACATGGAGAAATAAGATGATAGCTAAACCTTTATTCCTTATAATGCTAGAATGCCATTCTTGATTAAGAGAATTTCATCCTCAAACATCATAAGAAATAACACTACAAAATATTTTGCCCAATTATAAATGTAGGATTTGTCTTTGTTCATAACAAAGATATATGTTCAGAACATATGTCCGAATTTTGAGGTAATAGCCAAACGGGCTCTACAGATCTTTACCTTTCCATCTGCACTACTTTGATCAATTTGAAAATCCATTTGCATCAAATGAATTTTATTCCTTTAGGTGAATCAACTAGTGTCTATAAACTATTGATTTTCATAGACTTCAATTTGGATCATATGGCTCCAAGCCACTTTTCAGAGTCAGACCACTGCATTATATCCCTATAGGTGATCGGATCCTTGTTGTTCTCATCGAGCTCAACAGGATCACCATCCCAAACTTAGATACTAAAGTATCTATTTAGCTAACATGGTAATCTTCTAGATCTCCTTAAAAGTGATACTTTAATGGGCTCTAGATTTGATCTGATCAAATATGGTTCTGTTGGATTACCAGATAACGTCAGTTCTTTTCTACCAGTCAAACTTTTACAAGCTCAACTTGACAGGCATCAATTCCTTCTCTATGAAACTCCTTTCCAAAAGAAATGCCCTATTGCTAATGAACTTGTTATGCTCTTCAGTATGGTAGAATTAATCATCCTTAAATACCTATTGGACTAGGCTCCAAGTTTATCTATGTGCAAATATATGACATAGGCCGATCAACTCCAAACCTGAAAGTGAGAGAGTCTAGGTGTATGCTTAATCCATATCCCATATGAAAGTAATTCAAAAAATTACTTTAATTTTCTAGTAGGTACTAGAATCCACATAGACTGCACATAAGCCCAACTATGGTTGGTCAATCCATGTACATCTAAGGATAGGTTCATAAATAATTATTTCTCCGAACAACTTTTAGTAATTTAATTTTGCCGCAAAAACCTAATCAGTAGGCTAAGGCCTCCACTGTAAGGATCCGATTAGGTCCAACCATTAACATGACTATACTTGGTGCATCTAACCAACGAATGATTAAGTCCAACTATTGTCGGTCAACCCAACCACCATTAAAGAGACACATCCAAGTCGTCATATGATGAATGATAATTTCATTAGCCAACAAGCACCAGGCCCATGGGCCTCCAAAGATTATTGAGTTAATGGATCCATTATCAAACATCTTAATGGAAGGCTATGACTTAGTTATCTCCATAACTTTATCATTTTAAGAATCTAATAATTCTAGAGGATTTAATTTATTAGTGATTTAAGGATAGAAAGAACATGGACCAATTTGCTCCTGCTGACTTCACCAAGTCAAGTCCTCCCACCGACTTCTCAAGTCATTGATGAGGATTAGGATCAATTTTGGTCCATGGACACCTATATCAGTCTCGCTGAGTAAAATCAGTCTCACTGATTTTCTATGTGATATAGGTTAGCATGAATCAATGAGTACCTAATCAAAACTTGATTAACCATATTGGTCAGGTAAGTGAGATTGGTGGAAGGGTTTGCCAAGGCTTGCCTTAGATACCATCAAAAATGGCTAGATAAGTGGGCTGCCAATTAAAATCCATCGGTCTGAGATGTCAGACTTACCTTAGACACCAATTGATTTATCAATTTTGATTTGGTATGCCTAAGGACTCGGGCTCGACCACTGAGCCACGATCAGTATCTATTTGTTAGATGTATGGACATTAATCAACTATAACTATTGAATTGATCTAAAGAAATAACCTAATCCTAATTAACTATTAATTAGGTTTGATCAATTTCTTCATTAAATCCATATTTAATGTAACCCTAGGTCTAACTTGGTTAAGGACCTGATCAAGCTATCCCATGATCCTTTAACCCATGTTTTATGAAATTATTTTAGGATCTTCAAATTATAAACCTAGATACTAAACAATTACTTAATTCTCAATTAAGTACAAGGCTTATGGGTTTGAATTTATGAAACCTCAGAACTAATTTTTGATTTTATTATTTAAATTATTTTTTAAATTGTGAATACTTTACTTTGAATCAAATTCAAATGATGGTTTTAGATCTGATTTGTTTCAATATTTCGATCATCTCTTAGGATTTCGAATCTAGGATTTTGGAGAAAGTAAGTTTGTAATTTAAATTCTACAAAACTTATATGTCATAAATATGCAAACTAGATTCAAATACGAAGCTACATATCAACATATGTAACATGAAGATCTAGATCAAAACATGAAACATATCACATGGATCTAATCTAAATGATCAAAATTAGATCATCAACTATTTAATATTAGATTTAAAATCTAAAAATAAATCATAAATTATTTTAGATATTATCTAATATATTTATGATTTATGTTTCTCGGATCAGCACATACTAGGATAATCTTTTCACTGTAAGGAACAAATCTTACAGCAGGACAACCTTATGGCAGTATATGCAACCCTGATATTATTTAGATCTAATCTAAATAATCTAAAATAGATCTAATATCTATTTAATTTTATATTTAAATCAAAAAATTAAATCATAAATTTTCTTAAATCTAATTTAAATTATTCATGATTCAGATTTAGATTAGTGCATACTAGGACAACCTTTTCATTGTAAGGGGTTAACCTTACAACAGGACAACCTTATGATAGTATGTACAATCTTTAATTAATTTTAATTTTTAAATTTATTCTAAAGCATATATGAACATGTTATAAAAGAACCTTGCTCTAATACCATTGTTGGGAAACATGTAGGATTTCATGCATATATTTCAAAACTTTTTTGAAATTAAAGCAACGGAAGACATAGATTAAACAGTTTAATCTATAATATGCATGTAATCAGATTACAAAACCCTACATCAAGGATCTATAACATGTCATGATGTAAATATAACTCTAAAATTAAATTAATCATAAGTGGTATTGATCATATCAATACCTAGATCTAGAATAATTCTTGATCTAATCTTAGATCATATCTAGGTTACCGAGAGATCAGATCTCTTAACTTTGCATGGGCCAAGAACTCCATAGTTGATTTTTATTATTTCTTTTAGAGCCGCATATGCATTTGGCCTCTACAGGTGATCTACATAACCTGCAACACAGATCGAAGGTTCGTCGAACGAAGATCTGCTCGAAGTGTTAGCTTCTCATGGATCCTTCCTGATGGTTAATCAAAAATATATTCTTCGGATCTCTTGGATACTCTAAAAGATAAAGAATGTGAGGAAGATTAAGGAAGAAATTCAACCCTTGGATCTTTCAAAAATTTAAAAATAAAAATAAAAAAATAAATCTTAAGAGAAGATAAATCTTCTCCTTCGGGACATCAACAATTGATGTCCTAAAAACATCTCTATGCTAGGATAAGAGGAGACCTCCTCTAGAATATTTTCTAAGTTTTTAGGTATAATATTTTTTATTTTTATCATATAAAATTTTTACAAGAAATTAGAGAGGAAGGGTTCTTAATGAAATCCTAAGAAACGATGTTCTTCTCTTCTTCTTCTCTCATCAAGACATGATCTGATCATGTCCGAAGATGATCACTATGCTCCAACACCTTGAAGCATTGATATCCATGCCATCTCACTTTCTCTCTCAGATTTTTATCACATAAAAATCCTAAAGAATAAGCAAGAGGAAAAATATATAAAAGAAAAATAAAGAGAAGACAATCTTCTCTTACTTTGTCTCTTCAAGACATCAACCTTTGATGTCTTAATGAAGGCTCTTCTCCAAGAATCATGGCAACCAAAAACCACCATGCCTTCTCCTCATTTTTCATTGGTTTTTCATGAATTTTCTAGGATTTATCACATCCTCAAAGGGCCTTGAAAAGTGGCATGAGTTAACAACCAATGACTAGGTCAAAGACTAGTCTTAGAAGGACTCTTGGTGGCCTCAAACTTTTGGACACCACCCCCATTCCTTTCTTCAACATGGGAAGCCAACAAATCATGCATAAAATGATGGGGAGAGTGCACACAAAAATAAGGGAGGAGAGGAAAAAAGTACATAAAGGGAGAGGTAGAGTTTTGGAATAGTAGGACTCTATCAAATAGAATCCTAGGCAAAACTAATTGCCATCTTTGACCAAGTCAAAAAAATATTCTAAATAACCAAATTATGTGGGGTGTGGAGAAGCTCTTATGCATGGGAATGTTTCATGTAAACATTAGAAAAAAATGTGTGGGCATGGGCTTTCTTAGGCATAAGAGAAAGAGAGAGAGTCCCAGTCCAACTGGGACTCCTCTTGTTTGACTAGCTCAAAATAAGTTTGAATCTAATTTAAATTCTATTTAAATTAGATAAAGTACAACCTAATTAAGGATGATCCTAGTCTAACTAGAAGTCTACTTAAATCAAGATTTAAATCTAATTTAAATTCTAAATTAATTAGGTGCATCCAAGTCCTAGTCAAACAAGAAATTATTCTTTCTTGCAATTGACTTATCCAATAAACCAACTAGACTTAATCTAATTAAGTTTAAAATAATTTTAATTAAATCTAATTTAGACTTAATCTCAAACTGATTGCTCAATCAAATTGAGCCAATTAATAATCTAATTGCTAATCGATCCTCCTGCAATACTTGCATTAAATCAAACATCAATTGTATTGATAGATTAACCTTAGAACGATTCTCAATCATCGATTAACTATCTGATTAGATTACAAGCTCTAATGTGTGTGACCCCATAGATTCAAACCTAAGTTGATAGCATAGGAACCAATTTTTGTACCAATCAAAGTTACCATCTAGCAATGATTTTCGATGTTCAGATAGGTCGAATATATGCAAAGCAACATTCTTAGAATCCTGGTCCATGGTTACTATATAATTCATCCTTATGATCAATAATACTTAAGATGACTTTGAGTATGCTGTCAAACACTCATACAAGTCATCTTTATTATGTCTTAAAATTTTGCAAATTCCATGACACCTCACGAGGATTACCCAGGCCTAAGTTTTGCTAAATTAAAACACAACGAGATATTCTCTTTCTGAAGCTAATCAAAAGTGGTCAATCCCATCTTGACTCACACACCAACTTCATAAGTACTTGACTGTACCTAAAAATCCTTCAAATCTTTATTAGAAATATAGGCAGTCCGACAGTATAGTATAGTGAGTTGCTTGCAAATCACCGTGGTGATCTTAGGTCGGAGGGATACTTATACTCGTTGGCCTTAACTAGCTACTCTTGATAGTAGAGTGCTACATTGGTCACGTTCAGTGCAGATGTACTACATCTCATCTGGATGTCATACCAGTATTTCTACTCTACTTGGTTATGAGGACAACCAATGGATATGGTATACAGTGACCTACACTCGATACGTTATCATCCTTGTTAATAACATACCATTTGATCGTGAATAATTTAAGAACCATTCGATAAATTCTTCTTTATCAATTGATTATGGTTCTAAGAACTTCATCATAATTTAGGAGTACATTTAAGAAAGATAGAACTTTTATGATGAATTAGCCAAGTAACTATTATTATTAGATAATTCATATACTAATTTCAATCATTTACCACTTAGATGATTGACTTTAGGATATATTTCCTGACACCCTCATCTTTTTTGAAGGTTCGGCGGGCACGACATCTTTTCTTTTATGGGCTTTCAGGCCTTTGGATAGCTGCTGAAGTACATCTGCATCCATTTCTGCAACAAGAAAAGATTTACAATTAAAAGGAGGAATCAGAAAGTAACTTGTGAAATCAAAAAAGTTTACCATTTGGATCGAAGGGACTCAGGCATAGATTGAATAAGGTCTGATCTTTCAAGAGCTCGGATAGAAGGGGGCTCGATAATTTCTAAGCTTGTTGATAGAGTCAAGATTGTCCCTTTCCTAGCTCGGAGCTCGATGGACTGAGTCCCTTAGCCATCCCCAAGGAGGAAGTCCTAAACTAAGGGATGGATACGAGACAAAGAAGAATTTTTTCTTTCAGTTATGAATGGAAGAAGGGGCACCTTTAAGCAACCCCTTCTTGCCAGCCTAGGGGGATAGATACTACCAATCCTTGATGATAGGATGGTGTTTGAAGATGTAGTAATTATGAAATAAAGAGATAATCGGATGAACTTCGATTGAGATACAGAGGGAGAAAAAATCTATCATAAATCTAAATGAATTTAGAACCATGGAAGAAAGAAAAATATCCAGAAAATGAAAAAAAGGACAAGACGATAGGAGGAATCGATAGATGAAGATTGGCTCGGAGAGCTTCGGTATACAAGCAGAAGCAACCTGAGGGAGGAGCAGAAGCTTGGTCGTTCAGCTCGGGGAGCTCTAGTTTGTACTTTGAAGGCATCCCATATTGAATCCTAACTAGAGAAAGATCATCTGGATGCAAGGAATAGAGAATGGTCTCAAGTATGAAAACTGGACAAGGTGCTGCATTGAGTTCAGCTTCTGTCCTAGAGTTGGGATCTTAGAAATTTGGGTCGATCGAGCTCCTAGTATCGGTAGATCAAGATGCTTTCGAAGACATTTTGGATCAAAATGACCCCCAAAAAATCCTCAAAAAATCAAAAAAAAAGAGACAATAAAGTCTCGAAATAAGAAAAGGGCGAAGCCTACTGGAGAAATCTAAGGAGGACCTCAAAACAATAACTAAAAAGTAGAGAAGTGAAGAGGAAAGAGATGAGGAACAAACCTAAAGTGGATGAAGAGCACTGAAAGATGATCAGAAGGATGAGAAATGATCGAGAAAGATGACGATGGCCAAGAATCGCAGTAGACTATTTGGAGGAATGGAGGAAGCAAGGAATAAGAGGGAGAAGGTACCGGTGAAAATGAGAAGTTGGAAGTGAAAGGAGGAGTTTAAATAATAGGAAGAAGTTCGAAGTGGTTATGATTGTAGATCGTCCTTCATCAATTTTGACCCACCACATGTCCCATTTATTGCACCCATTTTTGATGTTTGATAGGATATTTATCGTGCCATACATGGAGCTCCGCGCTAGGTGAGTTTTCAAAAAAATATATCTTTTTAGGTCTTTTGTGCATTAAGAAGCCTCGGCACTAACTCAGAAAGAGCCAAAGTGTTTTGCTTATCAATAAGCGAGAAATTGGCAAAAGACTTTGGCCATTGTGATTTTCATATTCCCTTCATCCAAAATCCAAATTCGGGAGAAGGGGATAAGTGTTGGGGGTAAAATAACCCTAGCCAAAGTCTAGATGACCTCCATCACATGGATGCTGGACTACCTCTTCAATTTTTTACACACTCCATCTATAAAAGGAATCCTCTAGATACATTTTTCTCTAAGCTCTCTTCTCCTTCCCATTACTCTGCCTCTTTATTTTCTGAGCACTCCATTCCAGTTGGCCAGAGAACTGACTTGAGGGTTGGAGGGTCTTGTCGGAGCTACCCACCTTTGGTTTGGATTTTATTTTGCAAGTCCCATCGGTGGCCTCGCCTTTCCAACTCCAGCTATCTTTGGCGTCCTCATATATTTTTACACCAACACTTGAGCTTACATATTTCATACTTAAAAGTTCTTGAAATATCTTGAAATACTTGAAACATCTTAGATCATTTTAAAACACATGAAAATACTTAAAATCTAGGTATCTAAATTTAAGTTAAATTGGAGCTTCTATGAAGTGTGCATTTATATTTGTGTACATTCTCACTTCTTTTATATAGTAAGTTAGTTAAAATACACTAATTTTATTATTGTGCATATACTCAAAGTTTTGCATCATCAAAAAAGAGAAAATTGTTGATCCTTTGATTGATTTTGATGATTTCAAAAATATTGAGCATAAATAATATTAATTATATATTTCAAGAATGTATATAGATCTTTTTAGGTATTAAAATTGAAGAAATAATCTATTAAAATGACCTTCTGAAGATTCACTAAATCAAAAAATTTAAAGAAGAATTTTTAAGTCTCAGACTTAGTGGAGTCGACCCCAGATCAAAAGGAGCAAATCTCTTCACTGAAATAGGATTAAAAATAAAGAATTCAAGTTTCCAAATGAAAGGAGTCGACCCTAGGATAAGTGGAGTCAACTTTAGCTCATTGGCATGGAATTGGTACATAGAGGGGACAATCTATTGGTTGACCTCTATTGCATAGAAATAAAAAATAAAAAGCTAAATTTTTTAGTGTAGTCCAGGAGCTGACTCCTAAAAATTAGGGTCGACCCCTATAGAATTGTAGTCGACCCCAAGCACAGGATAGGCTGTAATGGGTAGTTTTCTGCATATCTTTAACAAATCTTTTTTTATTTCAAATGGCTAGTTCAAGCCCTCCAATAATCCAAACTCACTCTCTAGCCATTGCTAAGGCTATTTAAAGATGGAGAATTGAAAGAGAAAGAAGGAAAGTGGATTGAAAGTAGAAATCATTCAAAGTTGGGTGAGCCACATTGGATATCCAAGAGAAAGAGAAAAGAGAGAGATTTGGGCTTTAAATTCAGAGGACTTTCAAGAAACATCTTTCACAACTTCTCAAGCATTCTCTCAAGCTTCAAAAAGCCATTTATTTAATCTCTTCTGTGTACATCAAAAGGAGTTCTTTTTATTTTTATCTTATATTGAATTTATTTATATTGTAATTTTATTTTCTTTACATGTTTCTTTTGAAAAAGAAACTTGAAGTTTAGACCAGTCCAAGCCCATAAATGGACGTTGTATAGGTTTTGATTGGTTTGCCTGAAAAGTCAACTAGATTGTTAGTAAACCTGAAAAAACTAATAGTATAAGAACTAGATTTATTTGTGAGCTCAAAAAAATAAATACATTATAATCAAGAGAGAATTTTAGTAAAAATTTCAAGAAAAGCTTGGAGAGTGGACATAGGAGTGGATTGCTTCAAACCACTATAAATTTTATGTGTTTGCATTGTGACTTCTTCGCTTGTGTTACTTGCTTTTAATTTTTTCTTAGCTTAGTTTTTTATTCTTATTTAGCAACATATATGTTTTAATTCTGCTACTACAAATTGCTTTCACCATAGAATCTCTTAAGTTAATTTAATTAGAAGCACATAATTGACTTAGAGTTTAATTTGGCCAAAATTTTATAAGAATCCAATTCACCCTCCCTCACCCCCCCCCCTCTCGGGTTGCTATCTCAAGGCAATATGTCCCAAGTCTTCTATATTCTATTCCTTCTGAAAGAAACTGTCATTTGTTTCTATCTTAGAATAAACATGTATATCATAAACACCCCTTGGTACAATCCTTTGTACAACATGCACCCTTGTGTCTCGTATCCTTTTGGTATATTACCTACTTTGCCTAACTAGCAAGTATGAAAGGATTGTGATCTCAGGTGTGGTGCTCCCAAGCCTTGAGAATACATACGAAAAGGCCAAGAGAAGAAGGGAGCTAGCTAGTAGAAGCATCAGCCTGTATAGGAGCTTCATCAGCAACTTAGTTGACTCACCTTAAAATTAGGTCGACTAAGTTCAAGATGGATCGACCTAGTCCAGCGGTGGGTCGACTATATCTTAGAGGAATGGCCAAATAGAAAGTAGTATTTTCAGGACCTCTAGCATGGTACACAGGTTAGTCGACTCAGTGCTGCTATGAGTTGATCTGATCCTAGGTGAGTCCACTCAGTCTAAGACTGGGTTGACCTAGTGGCATGGGATGAAAAATGTATGTGGGTCTATTTGGGTTTGGAAGTATTCTTTGAGCTTGGTGCTTGACCCTATTGTATAGATACTTATACATATAACTAGGTTAAGGACTGTAATGTTGAATATAGATTGAATAAAGCTTTTTCTCCTAAAACTCTCTCACCCTTTTTTTCTCTTTTGATTCTCGATCTACTTTCTCTTAGATTCCATATCTTGGAGATCTTCTTTTGCTTGTTGGCAAATCACCAAGTTCCCATGCTGATCCGAAGAGGATTCTAATCCCAACAAGTGGCATCAAAGCGAGGTTCGCATGGAAAAGATAAGAAAGTCGCCTAGGATTTTTGCATTCAAGATCTGCTGCACCAGATTTTTATCCTAAATCTTCTTATCCTCTTTGTGGTTATCTCCTAATTAAGGTGGAGAGGTGCTATATGTGGGAGAGGTGATACAGAAGTTTGGAAGGAAGATCTAGGGCATATAGATCTTCTAGAAAGGGCTTTGTTTATTGGTGTGTGATTGTAGAAGAGTGTTAGGATTTTGCTTATGGCTTGATTATGGTAATGGCATCAAGTGAATTTAAGATAGATTTTAAGAAGTTCGATGGCAAGAAAAGCTTTACCCTATGGCAGTAAAGGATAAAGAACTTGTTGGTTCAGTAGAGAATCTATAAGGTCTTGGTAAGGAAAAAACTTGAAAGGATCAATGCTGAGGACTGGAAGGAGTTGGAGGAGATTGTTTTTAGCACAATTAGGATGTACTTGGCCAACTAGATGTTGCCTGAGGTTTGCATAGAGACCACTGTGAAGGAGCTCTGGACGAGACTAGAGAACATTTATATAGGAAAGAACATGACTAATAAGCTATGGTTGATGAAGTAGCTTTATAGTCTGAGGATGCCCAAAGGAGGTGATCTTGTTGCTCATATCTAGAAGTTCAATTAAATTTATTCTAAGATGATGAGCTTGGATGTGACGATAGATGAGGAAGATAGGACACTACTATTACTATGTTCTCTCCCAAGTTCTTATGATGGTGTGCTTAGGTCTAATGTGCAAAGGAAGAAGATCTATAAAAGAGATCCTAAGTCTAAGACCCTAGCTTTGAACGAAAGGTAGGGAAGCTCAATGGAAAGGCTAATGGTAAATCCAAGAGTAGGTTAAAATCTCGGGATCAGAAAAAGATCTTGAACTATTTCAAGTGTCATCAACCTGGACACCTAAAGAAAAATTATCCTCTTTGAAAATTAGAGAAGGGGAAGGCTAACAAGAGTGATGATACAGCATCGATGAGCAATGGAGAAGACCTGCTAGTTGTATTAGATGGGTCTATAGAATATGGTGTTAGATATATATGCCCTAGAAGCCAGAATTGGCTGACACTTGTAATACACTTCTAGGGGCAAAATTGTAATTTTGACTATAATTAATAAAATGGGTTATTTTCTATCACACCTATGTATTTAGTGTCTGTGATACATCCTTTGAGTTAATGGTAATGATAATTCATATTTTCAAGAGTTGAAAATTTAAGATATGAATAATCATTATTAACTCATAAACAGCTTCCGACCATGGGATCATCACGAGGATGATGATTGATCTGGAAGGTTGGTGTACGATCGCTTCTCTTTAGTAGATGAGTCTTGAGTCTACGGTGTGGAGACACCAGAGCGAAAGTACAGGTACTCGTTAGAGAACGAGGGCACTGAGCGTGACCACCTCGAGTAGTCATTAGGGAGTCTACCTTCTCGTCAATGACTGACTCGATGCTGCAGTAGTGTGTCTGGTTCTTTGACCTGAGATGCATCGGCAGTTCACCTTGAGGGTGTTATAGTTTGACTACACCATTACTCGGTCTCCTAGCCATATGGAACCCTGAGGTGTATGTTGGCTATAGCATGTTCATTGTAGGAACTGGATTGCATCAAGATGGGATCTATCTACCTCGGTGGTAGAGGAGCAGCCCTATGATAATCATGAGAATCAAGTCCTGAAGCCCATGGCCATGGCAGAGTGAAATAATAGAAAGAGTTTCTATTTAGATTTTCACATTGGACTCAAATCGAATGATTACATCATATGACAGAGACTAGGGTTTGACGAGTTTACCTTAACCCTAATCTGATCGGGGCTCAAGATAGAAGAACTTAATCACATAGGTAGCTGCACCAAGAGGTTCGCATTCAGCTCTGATGGGTTGCCACCATATACTGCTAGGTGTCACTGGTGGATTTTGGGAGCAATTAGAATGATTTAGATGATCGATCATTCTAGCTGTTCGAATCAGAAGAGTTCTGATCCATCGAAAGGAGTTTCGATGATGTCTATGATAGAGATCATGACATATCCCATTACCATACAGAACTGAACCTAACTGGGTCACACAAATAAGGGTTTGAATCTGGTGATCATCAATTGAACTGATCTAGTTCAATTGATCTGAATGAGATTCAATTAGGTTCAAGGAAATCATGCTAGCACTCGATTGAACCTAACGTTCTTCTTTTACTATCACAAATAAGTTGTCCTAACTGAGCCAAAGGAGTTTGTGCTCAATCAGAGGCCTTCATATGGTCTAACTGGAGGTTGTCCAAGTTAGAGAAGGTTGTCTTATTTTATAAGACATGACCTGCCATTTTTGGTCACCTGCCATTTTTGGTCCTTTGACTTTGGTCAAAAGTTGACCTTTGACTGGTCAAATGTTGACCATAGACACTTTAACTTTTGTCCACATGTCACGCACCTATTGGAGAACTGGTGGGGGCCTGTCCCCCTGCCAGAACCTGGCAAGGAGGAGGGCGCATGCCACCCTAGGCATGTGCCCAAGTTGGAGGCGCCTTGGAGTCCTTGTTGGACAAGGACTCCACCTCCCTTTTGGATTCCAATCAGAGTTCTACTAAGAATCCAGTTTGACTGGTCTTAGGCGCCCTCTAAGGAGGAATCCAGGGGTCTCTATTCCCACCAATCAGATTTAGATCTGATTTCACAAAGGGTTGTGATTGGTTGGGAGGAAGAGGAGTTGGATCACGCTTAGTCTATAAATAAGACCCTGCGCCCAACTCAGATGCTAATGCAATTAGAATAGAGATTTCCCACGCCCCAAGGCTGCCTCTCCCCTCTTCCTCCATGCCTAAACTTCTCCTCCTTCTCCTCTCCACATCCAAAAGAGTTTTGGACTTAGGTTGGTGCGTTCCAGATCAAAAGAAAGGCGATCAAAAGAAGAAGGCTGCACTGCTGCAAAGGACGACTGCTGATCTTCAAAAGGAGTTTTGAAGATCCTCCAGATCAGATCCAGATCTAATTTTTGGAGGCATGATAGAGAAGAAGATGATCTCTAGATCCAACCCGAGTGGATACCGGTAGAGGCCAGGCGCTTGCATGGCTAGATCCAAAACCTTCCGCTGCAATCAGGATCATCTACAGGGTAATAGGATTACCCAAATCAGGTAAATTAAATTTGATTTAATTTATCTTATTTTATTTTATTTATTAAAATAATAAGAATCAGATCTGAAATATATCAAGATCTGATTGGGATCAAGAGAAAAATTTTTGAAATATATCTCTTGATCTGATCAGATCTGGACGAACTTGGACCGGGAAATCAGGATTTCCCTTCATATGGTACTACATGGACGTTAGATTCAGCATGCTCACACTATTATACTTCTCATCGAGTGTGGTTTATTATCTATAAGAAGATCGACAGAGGAAGTATCAATCTTGGAGATGATCATCCTTATAAGACAGCTAGAGTTGGTACTATTAGGTTGAGGACGTACGATAGAATTATTCGTACATTATCAAATATCAAGCATGTACCATAATTAAAAAAGAATCCAATTTTTTGACTATTTGGAGGAGCAAGATTATACTTTCAATAGCTAGGCTGGGAGTAAATACTTGAGAATTTTCAAGGGAGCATTAGTGGTGATGAGGGATAAAAGACTGAGCAATAATCTTTATAGGATAGAAGGCTCAGTTGTGAGTGATAATGCAGAGGTGTTAGCAGCGGCATAGGAGGAGTAGCTTTTATATTAGCTGTGACACAATTGGATAGATCACATGATTGATTGAGGGCTCACGAAGTTATGTAGAAGATTAAAAATTCTAGCCTTAAAGAAAAAGAGAAATGATTTATATGAGTCGTGTATCTTTGGCAAACAGCATAGGATGAGATTTGTCAACAGTACCAAGCATAGCGAAGGAGCATTGGATTTAGTGCACTCATGTGTAGGGACCTACTCCTATATCAGCCAGAGATGGGGCAAAGTATTTTGTAACCTTCATGGATGATTACTCAAGGAATGTATGGTTATATTTGATCAAGGAGAAATTTGAGTTATTTGCTGGATTCAGAACTTGGATAGCTGAGGTTGAAAAGGAGATATGAAGATAGATGGAGGGGAATACATGAGCCCAAAGTTTAGGAAATACTTTGAGTAGAATGGCATTAAATGCCATTATACATTGAGGATGACCATCCAGCAGAATGGTATTGTGAAGAGGATGAACCGGACACTAACCGAGAAGGCATGGAGTTTTAGGTTGTAGATATCACTTTCAAAGTCTTTTTGGGCTGATGCTATAACTTTTGGTTGTTTTCTTGTTAACATGTCCCCTCATCTCAAGTTAAATGGAGGCATTCTAGAGGAGGTTTGGAGTGGGAAGAAGGTAGAGCTTGGCCACTTGAAGGTCTCGGTTCCTGGCTTATGCACATATGAAGGCAATCGAAAGGAGTAAGTTGGACCCAAAATCTCAAAAGATGATTTTTATTGGATATCCACAAGGAGTCAAGGGATTCCTGCTATAGAATTCTCGAGCATAGAAGTCAATAATCAGCAGGGATGCTATATTTGACTAGAAAAGCATCTTAGAAATGTCTAGGAGTATAGGTGGATTTGGAGAAATGAAGGTGGATAGTGGTGGCTTGTCAAAGAAAAATGACATGCAGTCTACATCTACTTATAAGGATATTTCTACTGAGGTGGAGCTGCATAGGAGAGGACTTACTCAGGTAGAGGACCAGCATAGAGAGCCAGCTATTTGGGTGGAGGTGCAAGAGAAGCCATAGACTTCAGGTAGTAGAAATGTGCTCGTAGGTATGGCACTGCACAAGCCCCAGTGTATCATCAGAAAACCTATTAAATATGGCATTGATGAGGCTATTTCTTCTACCCTTATCATTGCAAATGGAGATCCAAATAATTATGTAGAGGCCATGAAGAGTGAAGACTAGGAGTCATGGATGCAGACCATGATGGAGGAGATGGAATCACTAAAGAAAAATCAGACATGGCAACTAGTGGAGCTCCTAAGAGATGCTCGATCCATTGGCTTAAAGTGGGTGTTCACTAAGAAGGAGGCACTTTCAGAATGAGGTGGAGTCAAATTCAAAGTAAGACTGGTAGCAAAGAGATACTCAAAGAGAGAAAAGATAGACTACACTAAGGTTTTCTTTCCTATGGTGCGTCATACTTCGATTCGAGTATTGTTGTCATTAGTGGCATTGATGGAAAACTTTGTAGGATTTCATGCATGCTTTTCGAAACTTTTTCAAAAAATATCAAGTGGAAGACTTAAATTAATCCTATTAATTTCTTTATGCATATGACCAGATCATTAAACACATACAACTAGGATCTATGATATGATGTAATGCATACATAAATCTGAAAAATAAAAGACATATAGGTATTGATCATATCAATACCAAGCTAGATCAAATCGAGCAACTAATAGAGATCAGATCTCTATACCTAAGTGTGGGTTGAGAACTCCGCTACTGGTTTTCATGGATATAATCATTGCTTAGAGCCACACAGACTGTCTAAACTTTATAGGTTGTCCATATGAAGCTCCTATACTGATCGGAGGTTCGACGATTGAAGATTTGCACAGGATGTTAGCTCCTTATAGATCATTCTTGATGGTTGATCTAAATTATTTTTTCTTCTAATCTCATAGACCATCCAAGAGATGAAGAAGTAGAGGATGATTAAAGAGAGAGACTCTTTCTCTCTTAGCTCTCAAAATTATGTGGAAGAGGGAGAATCAAAAATCCTAGAGAAGAACCCCTTTCTCTCTTCTTTCTTTAATTTCTCTCAACAGGATATGCAAATGTGATATCCTAAAGACACCCCATGTCCTCTTAAAGGATTGCACCCAAAACACACACCAAACACTCTTACTCCACGGTGAATAGTCCTTCAAAATCTCATGCCAAGAGTCCTCTTAAATGTGGAGTTCAAAAGAAATCCTAGTTTAGGTCAAATACCTACAAAGTTAAGGACAAAGGGAGCAATTATAAGGGGCGTCCAACTCTTAGATTCCTCCCTACTTTTTTTAGGCATGGTCTATCAAAAACATATGCACAAGTACCTTCTTTTCCATGCTAAAAAATTAGATCAAATCTGATTTAATTAGGCACCATGGAGGGATAGTGTTTGGAAATATTGAAACTCTATCAAATAGAATCCAAGGTCAAAACAACTTACCTTGTTTGACTTAGTCAATATTTATTTCCACATCAAGAGGGATGAGGCATGCATGGGCCTCTCTCAGGCATGAGGAATCTCATGCAAACTCATAAGAAAATGCACATGAGGCTTGGGAAGTTAGCATAAGGGAGGGAAGAGAGTTCCAGTCCAACTAGGCTCTCTTGTTCTCTTTGGTCAAACCAAAATTAAATCTCATTTAAATTAATTAAAATTTGTAAAACCTAATTCAAGGTGATCCTAGTCCAACTATGATCTTATTTAAATCTAATTAAATCTTATTTAAATCTAATTTAAATCTTAAGTCAATTAGAAATTAGGTGCATATAAGTCCTAATTTAATAGGGAATTGATCTTCCTTCTAATTGGGTTATCTCATAAACCAATTAGACTTGATCTAATGAAGTCCAAACTAAACCAAATTAAATCTAATTTAATTAGACTTGATCTCAGCATTAATATTTAATCAAATTAAGCCAATTAGCAATCCAATTGCTAATTAATCCTCCTACAACACATGCACTAGATCAATCATCAATCATATTGATGATTTGATCCTAAAATAATTCATAATCATCGATCAACCATCCGATCAGATAGATATCTCTAATGTATGTGACCATAGATTCAAAACAAAGTCAATAGTATGGGAATAAATTTCTATACCAATCAAAGTAACGATCTAGTAGTGGTACTCGATGTTCGGATAGGTCAAATGTATGTAAAGCAATATTCAAAAACCCACTCAAAAATAGTTATGGTATAATTCATCCCTTTGACTTCAGTGTTTAGAATGACTCAGAGTTAAATTATCAGTCTTAAAAAAAGTACATCCATAATGTGTCTCAATGTAATCAATCTTGTGACTCTTCTCAAGAGCTATCCTAGCCATGATTTTACTAAATTGAAACACAATATAACACATCTTCTAAAATCAAAAATGGTCAATCCCATCTTGACTTACATAACAACTTTACAAGTGCTTGATGATCTCCAAAAATCTTTCATCACTAAATTAAAAATTTAGATAGTTTAACACCAAAGTACAGTGAGTTGCTTGCAAGTCACCATGGTCATCTCAGGTTGGAGGGACAGTTATACCCATATCCGTTCAAAGTAAATCTTGATAGCAGAATACTCTAGAATTGATCATATTCGGTGCAAATATATCCCTACATCTCATCTACATACCATATCAGTGTCACCACACTCCTTAGTTAAGAAGAAAACTAACTCATATGGCACATAATGACCTATACTAGATAAAGATTATCATCCTAGGTAATAATATATTATTTGGTCATGAATGGATTTAAGAACTAAATGATAAATCCTTTTTTATCTATTCTTAATAATCCTAAGAACTTCATCACAACATAAAAGTTCATAAAAGAAAGATGCACAACTTGTAATGATAAGCCAAAATATTTTTTTTTATTTATAATAAATTATATATAATTTATAAAATTAGCTCAATCATCAATAGACTGATGATTGACTTTGAAACATAATTTTCAACAACTCGCACTTATCCTAAAGCTACTTGGTATAGTATCTTATACCTATCTTCGATTTGTGATCATCAAACTCCTTTACCACATGGGCTTTAGTGAATGGATCGGCCAGGTGCTTCTTTTTGTTGATCTTCTGAAGGTTGATATCACCTCGATCCATGATCTTTCAGACAAGATAGTAGCAATACAGAATATGCTTCATTTGTTGATATGCTTTTGGTTCTTTCACTTGAATGATGGCTCCAGTGCTGTTGTAGTAGAGCAGAATTGAATCATCAAGAAAGGGTGCCACTCTAAGCTTGGTGATGAATTTTTTTAGCCATACAACTTTCTTGGTAGCATCAGATGCCATAATGTACTCTGCCTTGCAAACTAAGTTGGCCACAATGTGCTATTTGAAGCTTTTTCCAATAGACAGCTCCATCAGTAAGGATAAACACATACCCCGACATACTTTTGCTATCATCGTGATTAGATTAAAAATTGGAGTCTATAAACCTCACAAGTTTCAAGTCTGACTCACCATAAACTAGCCATTAGTCCTTAGTATTTCTCAAATATTTAAGGATGGCTTTTCACAACCTTCTAGTGGTTCTCCCCTGGATCATATTGGTATCTACTCACTACTTCTAACGAGTATGCCACATCTGATCTCGTACATGTCATGGTGCATATAATA
Organism: Cocos nucifera; assembly: GCA_006176705.1. Lineage (NCBI taxonomy): Eukaryota > Viridiplantae > Streptophyta > Magnoliopsida > Arecales > Arecaceae > Cocos > Cocos nucifera. The sequence continues at coordinate 553,006 of QRFJ01000326.1, forward strand.
GAATCCACTATCAAGGTATATGGTATTCTACTCATATTCTCTCTCTCTTAAGGTATTGTCAGACAATCTCTCTTTGAGAGAAAAATTTCATAGTCTATTAGGAGAAAGCCCTTTTTAAAATTCTCCATGCTAAACTGCTTCAACACAGTATCAATATACGTGGACAGGGATAACCCAAGCAACCTCTTAGATCTATCTCTATAGATCTTCATCCGTAAGATGTAGGATGCTTCTTCCAAATTTTTCATGAAAAATTGAGATGATAGCTAAATCATTATTTTTTGTAATGCAGGGATATCATTCTCAATTAAGAGAATGTCATCCATATATAATATAAAAAATAATTATAATATTTTGGACCAACAAAATAATAGATTAAAAAATTTATGTTCATATATATGTGGCATAGTAATTCATTTTTGACATATTTAAGCCATCTGAGCACAAATTATGACCGTCTGTCATTTTGAGTTTAGAAAAGTTTTTACATCTGAAAGCTAGCACCTATATGGAGGGCTATGCAAAATATTAATATTCTTAAGATCAAAATTGATGGTAATTGATTCTTGGGAATTTGTGAGTCATACAATGATTTTTAACAAATTTTTAGACCCTTTAGCTTTTCATTCTAAGGAAAGAAAGTTTTAAAAATTTTGGATTTTGAAAAATTTGAGCTAGAATTCAAGTTTTGATATCTTATTCTTAAGAATTTTGATTTTTTTAATATTTTTATTGATTCCAAATAGGGGATATTTCTTATTTATATTTATATTTTAAAGTTAATATAGATATTAACTTTTAAAAAAATATAAATATGTAGAGTATTGAGTAAAGCTGTGAGAAGAGTATGAAACTAAAATTTTTGAAACCCAGGAAAAGGGGTCGATACTTCTCCAAGATGTGTCAACACTATCTTAGAAAAATAGAGAGAAAGTTTTGGGAAGATTTATGGTGGTACACCTTGGGATCAACCTGTTTTGGTGAGTTGTCAACACTTTTCTTGAGGGGTCGACCTATGGGATGACCTGTTTAAGAAAAGGGATGATCTAGAGGCTAACCTATATTGGGGTGTTGACACTTTTCTCTAAGGTGTCGATCCCAGTCGCAGAAATTTTTGCAAGCAGGTTTTAATCGAGAGGGTTTTGAGTTATGTTTTTAAATTAATTCTTCAAGGAATGAATGAGTAGCTTGAGGACATTAACTAAAAGCTGAAAAAATCATCTGAGTAACACTTGTTAAGGTTGGAATTGGATGGAAACTTTATGGAATGGCACCTAGCATTGTTTTCCTAGTTTAATGCTTTTTCTAAACAAAATACCATCGATTCTTTTGGGTTGCTATTTTGTTTAGTCTCCTAAGTTTTCTAGAGAGGATAGAGAGGAGAGAATAAAGAAAGAAAGAGCTTAGGGAAAGGTGGTGTTCTCAGTTAGACTTCAAGAAAAATTAAGCTAGCAAAAGATGTTTTGAAAATAGCCAAATTTGAGGAACGAAAGAGGCTATCGCCATAGTAGTAGAATTTTTAATCCTTTAAGGTAAGGATTTTGAACTCCAAATTAGGTATGAATTAAGTTTTGAGTAATTTCTTATACTTTTGATGATTTAGTAGATCAAATTATAAGTTTGAGCTTGAATTTAAGGGGGAATTGCTACTATTCATGTATTTCCAATGAATTTCTGAAGTATTTAGCAAATAAGATTGATGATTATAATGAGTTGAAGGTAGAAAATGTTATAAATAGAAGTTTTAGATGAATTGTTGAAAATCCTTATGTTTATATGGAGGATTAGTTAGTCCTAAGTTAAAGCAAACAAGATAAAGTAGAAAGGAATAGTTAAAAAACTAATGTAAGAAGTTTGAAAGCAAAGTATGTGTAGCTCTGGTTTTGAATTGCATGATATAAGTTTTAATTAATGTTTATTTTTAATATAGGAAAAGAAAAGAGTTGGAAATGTGCTTGAGTAAGCAATTTAGCTAGTAGCCAGTTGTAAGTGGTTCTCCTATCTAACATTGAAAATTTTCTTATTATATTTTGTTACGTGAATAACTTACTTTGAAAAGTAGCTAACTTGGATCATTCTTCAACTTATGTATCTATTGGTGTAAGTATGAAAAGGAAACGGATTTGGTTGAAATGCTACTTGGAAATTATTAGATATATGTGTCCTAGAAGCCAGAATTGGCTGACACTTGTAATACACTTCTAGGAGCAAAATTATAATTTTGACTATTTTCAATAAAATGGGTTATTTTCTATCACATATGTATATTTAGTGTCTGTGATACATCCTTTGAGTTAATGATAATGATAATTCATATTTTCAAGAGTTGAAAATTTAAGACATGAATAATCATTATTAACTCATAAAATGCTCCCAACCATAGGATCATCACGAGGATGGTGATTGATCTGGAAGGTTGGTGTACAATTGCTTCTCTTTAGTAGATGAGTCTTGAGTCTACGGTGTGGAGACACCGGAGCGAGAGTACAGGTACTCGTTAGAGAACGAGGGCACTGAGCGTGACCACCTCGAGTAGTCATTAGGGAGTCTACCTTCTCGTCAATGACTGACTCGATGCTGCAGTAGTGTGTCTGGTTCTTTGACCTGAGATGCATCGGCAGTTCACCTTGAGGGTGTTATAGTTTGACTACACCATTACTCGGTCTCCTAGCCATATGGAACCCTGAGGTGTATGTTGGCTATAGCATGTTCATTGTAGGAACTGGATTGCATCAAGATGGAATCTATCTACCTCGGTGGTAGAGGAGCAGCCCTATGATGATCATGAGAATCAAGTCCAGAAATCCATGGCCATGGTAGAGTGAAATAATAGAAAGAGTTTCTATTTAGATTTTCACATTGGACTCGAATCGAATGATTACATCATATGACAGAGACTAGGGTTTGACGAGTTCACCTTAACCCTAATCTGATCGGGGCTCAAGATAGAAGAACTTAATCACACAGGTAGCTGCACCAAGAGGTTCGCATTCAGCTCTGATGGGTTGCCACCATATACTGCTAGGTGTCACTGGTGGATTTTGGGAGCAATTAGAATGATTTAGATGATCGATCATTCTAGCTGTTCGAATCAGAAGAGTTCTGATCCATCGAAAGGAGTTTCGATGATGTCGATGATAGAGATCATGACATATCCCATTACCATACAGAACTGAACCTAACTGGGTCACACAAACAAGGGTTTGAATCTGGTGATCATCAATTGAACTGATCTAGTTCAATTGATCTGAATGAGATTCAATTAGGTTCAAGGAAATCGTGCTAGCACTCGATTGAACCTAACGTTCTTCTTTTACTATCATAAATAAGTTGTCCTGACTGAGCCAAAGGAGTTTGTGCTCAATCAGAGGCCTTCATATGGTCTGACTGGAGGTTGTCCAAGTCAGAAAAGGTTGTCTTATTTTGTAAGACATTACCTGCCATTTTTGGTCACCTGCCATTTCTTGTTCTTTGACTTTGGTCAAAAGTCTACCTTTGACTGGTCAAACGTTGACCATTGACACCTTTGACTTTTGACCACATGTCATGCACCTATTGGAGAGCTGGTGGGGGCCTTGTCCCCCTGCCAGAACCTGGCAAGGAGAAGGGCGCACGCCAAGGGTGGCGCCCAAGTAGGAGGCGCCTAGGAGTCCTTGTTGGACAAGGACTCCACCTCCTTTTGGATTCCAATTAGAGTTCTACTAAGAATCCAACTTTGACTGGTCTTAGGCACCCTCTAAGGAGGAATCCAGGGGTCTCTATTTCCAACCAATCAGATTTAGATCTGATTTCACAAAGGGTTGTGATTGGTTGGGAGGAAGAGGAGTTGGATCACGCATTAGTCTATAAATAAGACCCTGCGCCCAACTCAAGTGAATATCTAAAAGAATTTCCCCATGCCCAAAGGCTGCCTCTCCCCTCCTTCTCCATGCCATAGTCCATCTTCTCCCTCTCCTCTCCACGTCCAAAAGTGGTTTTGGGATCTTAGTTTGGTGCGATTCAGATCAAGAAAGGCGATCAAAAGCTAAGAAGGCTGCGCTGCTGCAAAAGGACGACTGCTGATCTTCAAAAGGAGTTTTGAAGATCCTCCAGATCAGATCCAGATCTAATTTTTGGAGGTGTGATAGAGAAGAAGAGGATCTCCAGATCCAACCTGAGTGGATACCGGTAGAGGCCAGGCGCTTGCGTGGCTAAGATCCAGAACCTTCCGCTGCAACAGGATCATCAACAGGGTAATAGGATTACCCAAATCAGGTAAATTAAATTTGATTTAATTTATCTTAATTTTATTTTAATTAAAATAATAAGAATCAGATCTAAAATATATCAAGATCTGATTGAGATCAAAGAGAAAAATTTTTGAAATATATATCTCTTGATCTGAATCAGATCTGAACGAACCTGGACCGGGAAATCAGGATTTTCCCTTCAACTGGTATCAGAGCCATGGTTCTAAAATATTTTAGATCTGATTTTAAATTTTATTTTAATTAAAAAAATAAGTGATTTCAGATGTCACATGAGATGTGATCAGATCTGAAATCAGAAAAATTAAAATTAAATGATTTGGATCTAAGATTATGAAGATATGCATGACTAGTTCTAGAATAGAATAGTTCTATAGAATAGTCTTTGCATGTCTTTGATTTAATTTGATTAAATCATATTTTAGATCTTCTTATTTACTATTTTTTGATATTATAAGTGTTATAATAACATCTGAAAAATAGCAAATAAAAATTATTTAATTTTAAATCATATGAGATATGATAGATGCATGTCTAGACTAGTTGTAGAATAGTTCTACATAATTGTCTAGATTAGAATTTATTTTGATTAGATCAATTTAAATCTAATTTTTTAGATTATTATGAGATAATTTAGATCTGAAAACATGCATGATTTGATACATGAGATGTATGCAAAATATGCCATGATTAGATCTAAATTTGTATATGAGATATATGATATAGATCTAAAACTATTTTGTAGTATTGACATGTTCCTGATTAAGGCGTTCCTCTTGGCCGTCCGGTCATAAGAACGAAGAAGGGTTTAAAGGCCCTCTCTTCCCATTCGATGGGGTGTTCTTATGACGTGTAGGGGTGCTGCGTGTTCGTCCTTAATCAGAAACCCAAAACTTACTTTCTGCAAAACCCTAGATCCTGAAACCCTAGGATTTATTGTGCATATTTTGTTTATGAACCCTAACTTAATTAAGAATTAAGTTTATGGAATATTAATTAGGTCTAAAATTGAGAATTTCAGATCTAAGACATATTCATAATACTGGGTTCGGGCTTGGGTAGCTCAATTAGGTCTAAGCGGTTGATCAAACCGAATCAAGAGTTGGTTAGATGGGATCAACAATGCTTAAATTGACCAGCCTAATAGGATTAAGTCTGGGTCAAGATCGAGTCACGATCAAGCAAGACCTAATTAGGCTCAGAGGTTAGAGTCTGGATTGTAGGCTAACCCAATTGGTTCTGACTCAACAATTTGGTGTCTAAGGTAAGTTTGGCACAGACGACCGACTGGTTTTTAATTGGAAGCTACTCGACCTGAATGCGTTCTTGTGCGAGTTAACGGCATATTCCTTCCACCGGTCTCACTTACCTGGCCATATCTGTTGACACAGTTCTGATCTGAGGTGGTCAATAATCCGAGCTAACCCATGCCACTAGGTTAGTCATAATTGTTATGACTAAGCCAAGTCTAGTTTAATGAGACCTGAATCAATTCTCCCTAAGAAAAGATTAAGTCTGAGGTCTTCCACCATTGTAGATGTGCGGGCCCTTCCCGGGGTTGATTGTTCTCGGCTGGATACAGTGGCTCAGTTGCACCGGGAAGACGCAACCATGTCTATTAGGCATTGGATGCTATGGGCTGGAGGATGAGTTGGGCTCAATATTCCGGATACGGTGAGAGACTCAATTAGGAACCCAGTCTATGCAAATGGTGGGTCTGACTTAACTAAGGAGTGGATCAATATTCCGGATACGGTGAGATTCATGAATTAGAGACCAAGTTTGGGTGCACCATGATTAGAGAATCATTGAACAAGAGTTGTTCACTCATTGGCTAACCCATCACCAATAACTGTTAGGTGAGGTGATGAGTCAGTTGGTGAGACCGCACCACCCACTAGAAATCATCAATCGCATGGAGATTTTCGCATCTCTACAGAGGGAGTGTAGGGATCCGAGAAAATAGTGGGAGCTAATTT